>JAQQAE010016944.1:0-11620 GCA_029823295.1 Pseudamia nigra
AAGAGGAACTTCATCTTTCAGCACGACAATGACCCAAAGCACACATCCAAATCAACAAAAGAATGGCTTCACCAGAACAAGATTGAGGTTTTGGGATGGCCCAGCCAGACTCCAGACCTGGAACCGATCAAACATCTGTGAGATGCCCTCACAATCTGTCAGATTTACAATGGTTTTGCAAAGAAGAGTGGGCATATATTGCCACATCAAGATGTGCCAAACTGATAGACTCCTACCCAAAAAGACTGAGTGCTGTCAATCAATCAATCAATCAAACTTTATTTATATAGCTGTAATAAAAGCCAAAGGTACTGCAACAAAGTATTAGTTTAAGGGTGTGTATATCTACGCAACCAGGTTATTTTAAGTTTTTTATTTTTTATTTTTCCCCTTTCAAGGTTTCAGTTTGTTTTTCAATTGTGTTGTACAGGCTATAGGTCACATTAAAGGTGGAAAAAGTTGTGAAATCTTTCACCTTGGTGTCAATTTTTCACATCACAAAAACCTGGCATTTGAACAGGGGTGTGTAGACTCTTTATATCCACTGTAGCTTGCAAATTGTCCTAAAACAGCATGTTTACTTCCTACTTACTGACCTTGATTGTGTTAGAAAAGTTAAATTTGATCAAACTCAAATCATATCCATTCAGACCTCCCATCATCATATTGGTGCAATGACCTGATCTAGTGGTCAGACGTGTCCTATCGAGATATCTATTTTTATTTTACTGAGTCTCCAGGTAAGCAAATTTAAAGTGAAATATATTGCTTTTCAAACCTGCTCTATAGTCAGTATGCTAATTAATGTTGGATAGTAGGATATACTGTAACAATAGTTAGCAAACCCAGTGGCTAGCTGCTATTAGCCATTAGCTATTAGACTGGTCAGTGGAATTAATACACTACATCGAGTCTCACAATCCTTAATGCACTGTATATGTTACAGGGATTTACACATCAAGCGCAATAAAAATATAAATCACTGGAGACACACAAGTTTCTGTTTATTTAACTGTTTATTATAAATTGTGTGCCTGATATGAAACACACGTAGGTGTGCAGACATACACAGTCTAGTTTGCCACCTTCTTCCCTCCGAATGGCTTGGAGCCATTAAGCCCTTTTTATGACTCAGTAGCTGAATAAACCCAAGGTCGTATTTTTTTTACTTTGTTGCTTGTACAGCCAACAACACAGCAACTCTTTTTTCTTTGGTTATTAATTTTCTAACAAAGGCTAACAAGTAGCAAGTATACTAATGATAAACAGACAAGATTACAATGTAACTTTTTATGCCTAGCATGTTCTTTTGTAAGTTTTCTTGAAGTTTTCTGGAAGTTTCTTTTGTAAAAGTTCAATATATGAAATGTGTCTGGTATCAAAGTAACAGTCAGAAGCTAATTTTATTCTGTCATTTTGCTTTTGCAGCAGTTTTCTGCCGTGATTAAATTCAAACCCGTGAGGACTGACATTTGTTTTCCCCCAAGAGGGGGCGTTGCCTAGTTATCAGTCCGAGGTATGGGTTGTCATGGAAACTCTGTGTATCACCTGTTCAACAAATGTCTTTCTTTTTCCCTTACAACTGTCAAAAATCCATTATATATTAAAAATGTAGAGAAGTTTGTGCTCTTTCTGTCGGTACCATCTTCAAAACAATGTGACTTAAACTTTCTGAGAGATTGAGCCCAAAGCAACAGGAGATCCCTTCATCTCTCCCATTCACTCCAATGTACATCCAGCAGAAACCAAGATGTAAGGCTTTTTTAAAGATGCAATAAGTCACTCATTTTCTACTTTTTTTTTCAACAAAAACATATCTACATATACAGTAGAGTCTCCTGACCAAATTGATAATAAATGTTAGCAATATTAGTAACCCTGTTTGACTTGGTAGCCTCTGTTTGACTGCTGTGACACATTCATTATGTGAGTGAATGAGCATAGAATTTGAAAATCTATACTTTGACTCTTTTGGTCCAATTCACTAATTATTTTGTTCACTTTTACGTTTTACGTTTCACATTTTTGTTGGTCAGATTTTATCACTTTGTTGATTTTTTTGTTGATTTTTTGGATTATTTTGTTTATTTTGTTTTATTGTTTTGATGATTCTGTTCTTTTTTAACCAATTGTTATTTATTTTGCTCATTTTAAAAATTAATTTCTATTTATAGATTTTTTGGTTTTGGTTTCTCATTTTTTTGGGTCTTTTTAAAAATCTTTTTTTGTCTTTCACTCATTTTGTCTTGTTGCATCACTTTGCTTCTTTTGACATCATTTTTAGTTGTTTTTCCCTTTTCCCCCAATCTTGTGTAAGTAACTTAAAACCACAAATAATCATCTAGTTTCTCCAAGTTTCAATCCAGAACCGAAACCATGCCCTTCGAAAAGTATTAGTGAAGAATCCCTTAACATTCCAGACCATTTCTGTAAAAGATCGGGGTCAAAACCAGCCACGTCCCCTCAGGTTACACCGAGTCACATCAGCACTGTCATATTTGAGTTTCAAATGCCGACCTTTAATTGGAGCCTTTAGGCCAGTGCATTGCATCAGCGCAGATCGCTGAGTTATTCTTAATCCAATTAGGATTTCAATGCAGCAACTGTACTGGAAAGTTCAGTTCTTAATTAAAATGCACTCTGTTTAGACAGATAAATGTGAATTTTAATTGGTTTGTGCATTCTTCTCAGGCTCGAACACGCTGCTTCAACAGGTGGGTCATGCCACAGTCTGAGTTTATCATTTTTGTATTTTGTATTTGATTATATTTTTCTTTTTTATGTGATGACATCAGGCTTTTATTGAGGTATCTTTTGACATGGTAATGCAGACATACAACTGAAAGATGACATGCTATATTACAGTTGGCATTAAATTATTTTGTTGATTTTCTTTACCTTTTGAAATTATTTTTTAATTCTTATTTATTTTGTTGATTCATTTTCTAATTTCAAATATTGTTTAGTTCATTTTTGGATCATTTTTGTGCATTATCTGGATTCTATTGTTCAGTATTTGTGTCATCTTGTTCACTTTTGAATAATTTATTTTCATTTTTGGGATTATTTTGTTCATGGTTTTGCTCAGTCTCATTAATTTTATCATTATTTGATAATTTTTCTTCATTTTCTTGATTATTTTGTTAATTTTTGTGACTACTGTACTTTAATTTTTTACTGCCAATCATTATTAATTTTACATATTTAAATTTTTTTTCCCATTTCTGTTGATTGTCTGGATTGTTTTTGTATATTTTCTGGGATATTTTGTTCATTTTCTTGATTAATTGACTAATTTTGATTTTCTTAGTTTTAACTCCACATCTTATCCAAAATGCAGGCGTGCAAAGGTTTATTATTTTTTTTTAATTTTCCTTCATTATTTTGTACATTTTAATTTTAAAGATTATTTTGGTTCATTTTTGTGATTATTTTTCTTATTCTTTTGTCTCCTTCATTTTATTTTATTGTTTTCAATTTTGTTCATTTCCTGGATAATTTTCATCATATTTTGTTCATTTTTTGATCATTATTGTTCTTTTTCTGGAAAATGTAGTTAATTTTCTCAATTATTTTGTTCATTTTTGTTAGTTTCATACATTATTTTTAACATTTACCTTTAGATTCTTGATCATTTTGTTCATTTTTGTGATTACTTTGCCCATTCATTAATCCTCTCTCTCTCTCTCTCTCTCAATATACGTATATTTTCATTGTCTGTATTATTTTGTTCAGTTGTCTTAAAATTTTGTTCATTTTTTTTTTTTAGATAAGTCGTGTTAACTTTTTGGAATACTTTGCTCATTATTGTTAAGTATATTTTTTACTCAGTTTTTATTTATTATCTAGATTATTTTGTTCATTTATTGATAATTTTTGCTCATTTTGTGAATTATATCATCCATTCTTAAAATTATTTAGTTTGAAAAATTTTGTGCATTATTTTTTTTAATTACCTTCATTTTCTTGATTATTTTGTTCATTTTTGTGATTACTTTGCTCATTTTTTGACCATTCTCATTAATTTTACGCATTTGTTTTTTCATTTGTGTTCATTGTCTGGTTTATTTTGTTCTATTTCCTCATGACCTTGTTCATTTTTTAGTCATTTTTGTTCATTTTCTGAGTCATTTTGCTCATTTATGGACCATTTTTGCTCACTTTGTGGATTATATTGTTCATTTGTCTATTATGTTGTAAATTTTTGTCAATTTTGTGAATTATATTTGCTGTTTTTGCTCAATTATTTTGTTCATTTTTGTTATTATCATTAATTTTATGTATTTGTTTTGTCATTAGAGTTCATCGTCTGGGATATTTAGTTCCATTTCTTTATGGTTTTGGTCACCTTTTGATTATTTTTTTCATTTTCATTCATTTTTGTGCATTATTTTAAAATTCTCCTTCACTGCTTGGATTATTTGGTCTATTTTGTTGATTTTTTTTTAGATTGTTGTTCATTTTGTGATTACACAGTGGTGGAAATTTGAATGCAGTGATGAAAATATGCACATACTGTATACATTTGAATTCAATAAAAGTAGGTGTCAATTTTGCTGACTGCTGGCACCAGTTGCTGTGATGGAGGGGTAACGGCTGCAGATTAGTCCTCATTTGTCTTCATCTGGGACGGTAAAGTCAAACGAGGCCTCGGAGAGCGTTGGGTCGGGGCCATGTTTATTTGTCTCCTAGGCGGGACAGGTGACGGCTCTGTTTGTCGCCCCCTTTTGTTCGTAGCGGAAGGGAAAGCGCTGTAATGAAAGCCGAGGCCTGTGGTTTCCCATCTGCCCACTGGGCTGGGGATCGCCACAATCATCGGGGGTGCCAGGGAGGAAACATGGAAATCAGCAAACAGAGCTGCTGCTTCTCACTCCATAGCTGCCTTTACAAACCTAGGGTGGGTTTTGTATGGGATGCATGTTTGGTCATTTACTTTATTATATTATTAGTTTCTGTTCATTTTGTGGATTTTACTGCTCATTTTGTATCCATTTTGTGCATATATTGTACCTTTTTCTTCAATATCTTGCTTATTTTTTTAATCATTTCTGTTAATTTGGTCAAAATTTTGATTATTTGCTTGACTATTTTGTGCAGTTTTTGATCACAATTTTCATTTTGCAGATTAAACTGTTGATTTTATATTTATTTTGTGCTTATGTTGTTTGCGTGCCTGATTATTTTGTTTACTTTTTAAAATTTTCTGTTAATTTTGTGGATTAAATTGTTCATTTTCTGTTCATTTTGTGCCTATATTCCCCATTTGCCTGATTAGTTTGTTTACTTTTTTATTTTTCATTTTTTGGATTGTTTTACTCATTTTACCTTCATTTGTGCATATTTTGTCCATTTTCTTCAACATCTTGGTCATTTTTAAATAATTTTTGTGCATTGGGTTGATATTTTGCTTAGTTACATGACTTTTTTGTGAACTTTTTCTTCTTATTTTTTCATTTTGTGGAACATGGTGGCTTTGGGTCTGTCAGACCTCTTCCAGTCAGAGTTTCCTCGGTTTCTGAGTGCCTTGTGATGGTGAAGGAAACTGTACTCACTGACACCTCGACTTTCTTTCAGTTTTTTTTTTTTTTTTTGGTAGAAAAGAGCATTTTAAATGTTATGATGGCCTGTTTCTCTTTCATGGTTTTTGATCCTTTTCTTGCCATTTCTGCAGCAACAATGTTCAACAAATGCTCATCAGGGTATGGTACCATAGTGTGTTTCAACACTGCTTTTATGCAGACAGAGAGGGTTTTAATCAATCAAGCAAACTTTTGACACATTTAGGAATTTGTTGCACCAGATTTCAAGGCTTGATCAACTGGTGCAGAACAGCTTTAAGTTGTTAACCCATGTCTTGTTCCCTGAAAAAGACTTTTTGTATAATTCTGAAATGTGCATTATTTTTCAGTTTTGAGTAACCTTAACTTTTTTTTAGCTACTCACAGTTCATCACTTACCCTTGTATCATTTCAAGTTATTCATTGAATTTGAGCTGCTTGAATTATAACAAAATTGGAAAACATGGGGTGTTCTAAAACTTTTGACCAGTAGTGTACCCTCTGGCACATGGAGTACGGAAATTACAACTCTGTGGGCTAAAAGAGCTCAGTGACACTCATTCATTCAACTAATACAGTAATATCTGAATTAGCTGCTTTTTCTGTGCTTTACACAGTTTTTCTCTCTCAAATGATTTTTGTTTGCCATTTAATGCGTTTTGTTTGATCACACCAACACATATGTGATTCCATTCATCAGGTCATAGAATATTAAGCTTTACATCCCCTTGACAAAAAATCCATGTTCATTGCAAAACAGTCAATTATTGAGATAGTCTACAACTAAAAAAAGGGTTTTCTGTGATATTTACCCTGACTGGCCACTTTTATTTATTAGGTACACATTGTTTGTACCAGGTTGGACCTCTTTTGCCTTTAGAAGTGTCCTAAATCTTCATGGCATAGATTCAACAAGATGCTGGAAACATTCCTCAGAGATTTTGGTCTATATTGACACTATAACGTCGCACAGTTGGTGCAGATTTGTTGCTGCACGTCCAGGATACAAATCTCCTGTTCCACCACCTCCCAAATTGCTCTGTTGGATTGAGACATGGTGACTGCAAACTCATTGTCATGTTCAAGAAAGCAGATTGAGATGATTTGAGCTTTGTGGTGGGTACACTGTGGTTATAAAGGGATGGACATGGTCAGCAGCAATACTCAGGTAACTGGTAGCATTTAAAAGATGCTCAGTTGGTAATAAGGGGCCCAAAGTGTGCCAAGAAAATATCCCCCACACCATTACACCACCACCAGTGGCCTTGACCATTGACAGAAGGCAAAATGGATCAGTGCAGCAGAAATCAAGATTCATCAGAGCAGACTGCATTTCTTTCGTCTTCCATTGTCCAATTTGGTGAGTCTGTGTGAATTGTAACCTTAGTTTCGTCTTCTTAGCTGACAGGAGTTGCACTGGGTGTGGTCTTCTGCTGCTGTAGCTCATCTATTTTAAAGGTTGACATGTTATGCATTCAGAGAAGGTATTCTGCATGCCTTGAGTATAACAAGTGGTCATTTCAGTTACTGTTACCTTTCTATCATCTTGAAACTGACCATTCTCCTCTGACCTCTGGCATCAAAAGCACCAACTGGATGTTTTCCCTTTTCCAGGCTATTCTCCATAAACCCTAGAGATGGTTGTTTGTAAAATCCCAGTAGATCAGCAGTTTATAAAATACTCAGACCAGCCATTCTTACACCAACAGCCACGTTACCATCAAAGCCACTTAACTCACCTTTCTTCTACAGTCTGTTGCTCAATATAACTTCAGCAATATATCTTAACCATGTGTACATGTCTAAATGCATTGAATTGCAGCAATGTGGTTGGCTGATCTGATATACTGTATGTGTTACAGTTGAACAGGTGTACCTAATAAAGTGGCCGGTGTGTATGTTATGAGCAATAATGATTGCTCTTGATGTAATCCAGTATCAAGCCTCTACTTAAACATTTCACAAGACATTGCTTTAGTGCTGTACAATAGTCACTAGTGTGCATGAGGACCCTTCATAATAGCTACAGTATCATGAATATTTTACATCACTGATTACTGTTTGATTATGCTTTACTTCTTGGTTTCTTGCCATAATACGCATATATTTGTGCAATAGTTGTAGTAGCACTGATTGGGCTATTGACTCAGCACCCACGCTTCCTCTGCACAAAACAACTGATGGCATAAAGCACATTAAAAAGGCTTAAAAAGGTGATTTAAAATGGGTTGACTACCTTGAATCTGATGAGAGAATGTCATGGGTGTGCTAAGCTGACGTCAAACCTAAAGGTGTCTGCTCTGGACAATCTAAAAGATAAAACATGTTCTGGGTTCTTTTGTTCACATGCTCAAGTTCTGTTTTGTTTACTACATAATTTCCTATATGTTATTTCACAGTTTGGATGTCTTCCATATTAATGGACAATGTTGAAAATAATGAAAAATAAAGAAAAAACACTGAAGGAAAAAGTGTGTCCAAACTTCTGACTGGTAGTGTATACTAGACAAAATATTGTACCTACTGTATGATTCAGGCCTTATAAAAGCAAATTAAACATGGCACCATTTGCATCTTGAAACTGCAAATAAATTATTTTCTTTTTGGAAAATTGTTAGTGGCAATCTACAGCAGGGACGGACGGGCATTTAAAGTGATTGAGGCCGATTAATGCAGACGAGTTGATTAGTTGGGATGTCATTGTGACATCATTAATACATCATCAATGCGTGTCCTTCACCCAAACCACACTTTAAATACATTTTAAAATGAAGTGCTAAACTCCATCCATCCATCCATCCATCCATAATTTTCCACTTATCCTGATCAAAGTTGCAGGGGCAACATATGAGATATATGTTATTGTACACTGAAACAAAGGTTTGAAAAACATGTATATTTTTATAGTGCAAAAAAAAGAAATGTTTGGTATTTTTTAAGTGTTTAACTTACTCCCAAAATCAAACAGAGTGATACCTGAGATAGCCGTAAGAGTTATTTTCTCTTAAAAAAACATATCTGCACCTACGTAGGTCTATTAATTCTTGATTAAGAGAAGTCTGGTGAGAGTCGACTCTTAAAAACAGTCTGAGACTGCATGTGTCGTTCAACAAATTGACTAATCGATTAGTCGTGCACATCCCTAATCTACTGCATAACCAAATTAAACAAGTCAGAGGCAATCAGGCACTATATTTTTCATAAACTATAAAAAATATAAAACTATATGTCCAAGAAAAAGCTTCAATCAGATGAATTATTTCTTCTCTTTCTTGGTATTTTTGCCACATGCAGATAAGCAACAAGGATTTGCAGGGTAATGTGTGTGACAGTTCTGTTTGATCATGTGACTAGATGATGCAATCCCACAATGCAATAGTAACTCAAGTGCACTAGAGCCACCTCACACCACTGATGGCATGCTAAAATCCTAAGCACTCTGTAAGATGTACACCCGATGATATGAAGCAATGACAATAAGTCACACTTTCTAGTCACTTTAAAGTTTCTGTACTAAAAGGCAAACAGGCCTGTTTTTGTTTTCTCTAAGTCCAATCTGAATCTTTTATTTATGCCAGTGCTCTCTGCAGTACCTTGGACAGACTGTGTGACTAGATATTGGCATAACTCTGTGTTTATGTTTGAATGTATGTGTGTGTGCATGTGTGTGTGTTGCACTGGGCTTATCACAGCTCAGCGCGCCATGTGTGGGAGGTTGAGCAGTCATGTTTTAAGACCATCTGCTCCTCTGAGTATTTTAGTGGGGGCCTTAGCTTGTGGAGGACCAACGCGCGTCATAGGCAAACAGCAAAGCACAAGCTGTGAGCAGGGCCTGTTCCGGAAAAATTCCTCCAGTTTTCTCCTTTGCACAATGGTCAGTGTTTTGCATACAAGGTTTCTATTCTTCAACCCCAGTGTCCCTCCCTACACGAGCCCCTGAGAAGCTCTTGTACATGAGCTGCAGATGATATTCACAATGAAAATGTTCTTCTTGGCACAGTCAATTGTTTGTGTGAGCAATTTCAGTAATGTAAAATGACTCATAAAAGGTGTCATGGCCTGATTTAGTAGACTTGATTGTTCAGTAGCGTCTATATCCCTGAAGCGTGATGTGGAATATGTAATGGTATTGATGTTTGATGAAGTTTGTTTTCACAAGATGAAGATTGGCATACGGCAGAAAATGGATGTCCACTCATTATAGTTTATGTCTAGACTGATCCATACTTGTTTTTTGGGTTACTATATTCTGTAACATGATTTGTACGGGAACCTGAGGTTAGTTTGGCACGCTTTTACAGTAAATCTCTGCCCTATTGATTTGGTGAAAGTTATGGTAGAACAATTAAAAATGTTTTCTAAAATCTGATAAGCAATGATGTCGTACATATGTGCCAGTCAGCCCCATCCATAGACTGAATATACGTATTAATGTCAGAGTAACAGTGATGTCACCTATTTTAAAGCCAATCAGGTTCTAACTATAGTGCGGTAATGGTACGTTCCATGATGTAAAGTCCAAGCTGATTGCATTCCAGTTGTGAAGATGGAAACACATGGGTGCATGCTGGAGAGCTGGCTCATCCGGAACATAAACAACTTCCAAACACATGCTCAATCTATGTGATAACAACTGTGTGAACTATTTTGCACGAACAAACAGCATAGTAACATGCAATGGATAAAAATTGAACGGTACTATGTGTATGACGGACTTAAAATGAAACAAATACAATGGAAAATAAAGGCGTTCATTCAGTTGTTGTCAGTGGTAGCCATATTGAATTGTAAAGGTGGGTTTAGTGGGTTTGCTCCCACTTTCTGAGTTGGAATTCTGACTTGACCTTTAATTTGAAATTTACATCTAGGAACTAGGAACTGGACCACACCATAACAAACACTGCAGTAGACAGCCCCCACTCCTTTTGTAACCAATCAGGCTACCATCTTGTGACTGGAAGAATAGCTGGAAATACAGCTCTATGGAAAATAGAACAGTGGGTGAATTAAACATTTTGTAAATGACATAGAAGTGTAAAACAGAATCCAGTAACAGTTTTGCACTTTTAATAACACATAAAAGTGTTCATGACACAATTTACACAAAACATGTTGTTACAGTGTCAATGTTCTTGTCAGACTGTCTGTCAGACTGATACTGTTTTCCATGGAGGTTGATTTCTTTAAGCATGAGTTCTACAAAATATATGTGCACAAACATACTGCCAGCACTTATGGATACTGTCACTTGGGTAAGTTAAAGGTGCATTCTACAATGTTGGGAAACTAGCTAGTAGCCAATTGTTCATGGCAGACTGATATAAATGATTAAACAGATTTCATGCTAGTTTTTCTGTTCTTTTCTTACCTGTGTCAGATGTTGAATGAATCAAAATGCTGGCTGCTCTCCTCAGTTATACTGTGGTTAGATAAGCTACAGTTGCTAGCTCCATATTAGCTACCACTACGATTGGTTTCAACTCCGTATGTGAGTGCATGAGCTCGTGCTCCTGTGAGGTTGTAAGGTTGTACTGACTGGCGGGACGCTTGTTCACAACACAGTGATATGTAATTCATGGTTCTCTTTCTGTTCATTTCTATACTTTCACTGTCAGAATCTGTCCACTTTAGTACTACACACAGAGGTAGAAAACTGTTCAATATGGCAAAGGAACCTGACAGATTGCCATTAGCCTCTGTTTGTTACAGGATGCTGGGTGCCAGTAAGGAAGCCAGAGGGTCAGGGGGTTTATGGATAAACTAAAGCTGAATGCTAGCTCACTGACTCAGTAAAAAAGTAATTTTACTGAGTCAGTCCAGAACTGTCTTCTTTCATGTCCGTAATATTACCAAAATTAGAAATGTGCTGTCCCAAGGAGACGCAGAAAAATTAATCCATGCATTTGTTACGTCTAGACTGATGATGGTAACTCACTGTTGGGAGGATGCCCAAATAAAGACATAAAAAGTCTCCAACTGAGTTTGAACAGGAGTCAGAAGGAGGGATCATATTTCTCCAATACTAGCTTCCCTTCATTGGCTGCCTGTAAAGTCTAGAATTG
>JAQQAE010016945.1:0-11619 GCA_029823295.1 Pseudamia nigra
CAGACTCTTACTAACCTCCTAGTCATGTGATCCATGGAAGAGAACAAATTTAGCATTTACATGACAGTAGTATAAGAATGGAATAAACTAGATGGAGAAAAAGTTTGATTGAAAGTATTTAGAGGCCATCGCTGTTTTATCATGCTTGGCAAACAGTTCAACTACTCCAGTTGGCCTTTTACACTTATCGGAGGTGGCAGACAAAGGAGGTTGTGCAATCACTCAGCAGGACTTGCACTTTTTTTCCAAAATGCGCATGAAGCACATGGCCAACATGTTTACTGGCACGGAAAGGAAACATGTGAAGGAGGAAGCTCGCCCTGAAAAGCTCACCCTTGCTACTCTGAACCTTCCAATGCTAATGCTACTTGGCAACACAGTACAGGGAATATTTTCCTCTGCTTTGATGTGTCCATTAAGAGATTCATCAGTGCAGAGAAGTAGTCATTTAGAAGCCCCCCTTTCAACATGATCACAGCAGACTTCCACATTAATTCAGTGGCCTTTCTGTATCAACGCCAGCACTGACAAAATGCATCAATCCCTTCGTTTTTTCTGCGATACCTGCCAAACTGTGCCTCTAAAAAAAACTTTCACTCGTACATTTCTCAGTTAAGTTCAGTTAATGTGGTACAAAGTGGAAAGAGATTGAGATAAAGTTCATTTATAGTTGTCAACAAAACACCCACCTGATCAGAAGCCTGTGGATGAGTTGTTTCTCCTCTTCTAAATAACCAGGCCAGTCTCTCTGGATGTGTCGGTAGAGCTCATCCTTCAAAGAGTAGCTGTGGTCTTTGGGATTCAGCTTGCCAACCTAAAAGAGGGTTGTTCCCAGTGTTAATAAATCAACAGAAAGACGACAGAATAATACAGTTCTCAGAAAAAGAGGCCATCTAAGGTCATCAAACTATCAAACAGTGTTAACCCACTATGCTGGAGCTGCAGTCTAAATAAAACATGAGCTTTCTGTGGTGCACTGGGTTTATTTTTTTTTTTCAGGGTAAACACTTTAACCCTGCCCTTACACAACTTAATCCTCCTGATATAAATCTATCCAAACCAGCCACTTTCAATTCTGAAAGTAGTCAGATCCCAGCTGGAGACACCCCACCCCTCGCCTGTCAAAACACAATCTTCTCCTCCAAAGATAATTAAAGCACAGCCCTAATTACAGCTACCAGCAGCAGCAGCAGTCTCCACTTGATGATTGCAGTGGGACACTCAAACATTGTGAACACAGGAAATATGCCAGAAATAAACTTACTGACATAACCTTTTCAGATCAGTTTTTAGCTGTGCAGCCATCCCGGTTGTTTGTATTATTAACAAAACAGCAAACAAGGGACTACTTTCTACATTTCAGTCCTTTCAGTGGCAAATCAGAACTTTTTAAGCATATTTTTTCGTACGTGCACAATTCATTGCAAAGAAAACGACAATTGCATCACGTTATATCTGTTTACTTGTGTCAGTTGACAGTATTTCATCATTATTCAGCAATGTGTTTTCATAGCAATGTGACAGATGTCTCACCTCATCCAGTACGGAGGTCAGGTCAGCTTTGTCCTTTGGACTGGCCCGCTCCCTCTCCAACCACAGTAGCAGCTCAGGTTTCCTGTAGGCCTTTAAGGCAAGGAGATGAATGATGCGATCCCTCAAAGGCCGGTGTGCTACAGGGCTAGGAACCAGGCTCCGCTTGTTGCTGGGGGAGTGCTTGTTGCTGCTATCTGAGCTTGATACCAGACCCTGCTTCCTCTGGACCTTTACACACTTACCTAAGATCAAAACAGAGAGAGCAGACAGTGGAGTTTTAAGTTGACATTTGGGACAGATAAGGGCCAGTCGCTGTGGGCCCTGCTAAAGAAACATGACGTTATCATGGCAGTAATCTAAAAGCTGTCTTTGAAAGGCTACAGCACACAAAACCAAAGAAGAGCAGAGAGATTGAAAATGATCTGATAACAATATTCACCTATGTTGGCATTACCGTGTTATGAACCAGTCAGTTATACAAATCACTACAATTTTGAAAGACAGGCATGCACATGATGGCCGGCCTTATGCATTTTATCTTCAGGCTATCTTTCTATTGTCATGCAATCAGTTTAATGCAAACCAGTAGATAGAGCATATGCCATCCAATCTGAACAAAGTTTTGAATGTACAAATACATGGAACCAAGTACTGAGCTCATAGACTGTTCTGTACTGGTGCAAATGGAAAACGGTGAAAGAGTCGACAGTAGAGTTAGCCCTCTGCTGGGTAAACAGAGGAGCATGGAAACTCAAGGAACTAACACAGAGGGCCTTTCTTCCTGTACCAGTACTAATTCAGTTGAACCCAGGCAGGCAATGCTTATAGATATCTGCAGACCATAATCTCATTACAAGTTTAAGCCATACTTTGGAGGTTGCTACAGGTCGAAGACTAGCAGCGCTTTCACAACAGATGACTGTCATATGGTGAGCAAGATATTTTCAACAGCTTCACTGCTTTTGTAGTTTTTTTCTACTGGTATATATTTTCTGTAGGTTTCATGTTAAAGCTCAGCTGCACGTCATTTGCAAAATTCACTGTAAAGAGTGTCTGTAAATCGGCTGTGGAACATTGCAAAGTCTTGCAGGTACTTGTTTCAACATCACTTTATGCAAATAGCCTTCCTGCACTGAAACAACCAGTACTGCTACATTTTAAACAGGCAGCAACTAGAACCATTGTTTATTAAAGTCGCTTGAGGGAAGTTCAGACTCTATCCTGGCAGCTTTGTGGAATTATAGTGATATCTCACTTAGGATAATTCACATTCATACAGTGAGGTGGAGACTTAAGAGCAACAGTGAAAAAATAAGAAAAACACAGCTGTTTATAATTACAGAGAATTATAGAATTATATAATGTAAAATGCTAAATCATAAAATTAATGATGTCATGTCAAAGTTAACTCCAGGTGTGCACAAATGTCAGTTTCTGTTTTGTCACTGCTTCTTTTCCTTCTGGATACAACTGAACTTTAAATCATACATTATTATCTAAATTGTGGACATTTTTCCCTCTCTGAAGCCTATAATTTGGAGTTGGGATATGGACATTTTTTTGGATGAGTATAGTATTACTGTACCATAAAAAGACAGTCAGTCACCACAAAACAACTGAGTACATTCGACTGCACATGGCACATAATGTCGTCCATAACTCATTTATTTCACTCTGTGCCCTGCAGTATACATATCTGTTTGAAAAGACATGTGAAGGTAAAATGGTATATTCTTTCTGTGAGTTTTATTCAGGATTTATCCTAGCTTTTCCAATTTTTAGTAGGGGTGGCAGTTATGTTACATTTATTTTGGAAATATCTCTGACAGACCATTCTAGACCAGAGAAGAACACTACAAAGGAAATGTAGAGAAACGGTCATTTGCAGCAATTATACTACACATTATGCTGTAGTGATGGGTAACACAGTGTTTCCATTCATAACATATGATCTGCACACGTGTTTAAATTCACATGGGGCCTCATGACTAGATCATTTAAGAGCCGAACATGATCAATCTAATGGAGAGTGACCTTAAAATCTTAGCTCAAGCAAGGAGATAGTAGAGAATACAGAGAACTAATTCTCTCTGTGACAGGCTCAGATCACTCTGTGTTTAAGGTGACCTCATCTTTAGATGATATTTAGAAATATTTTATCGAGTGAAAATGCATTTAATTCAATTCAGTGTAATTACACTTTAGGCAAAACTTCATCAGCATGAGACTTGTTAGCACATACTTCTGGCAAACTCAATTACATTAATGGTGCCGGCAGGCAAGCTGGCTCAGTGCCTGAGCAATCTGGTCAAAATGAAAGGAAAATTACAAGAAAGAGCGGCATCTCTCTTGCATGAATAATTGCAACACAGCACTTTGATCAATTATGTGATAACTTCCACACCATATGGCAATTATCTGCAGGATGAAATGGTGAGAAGCACTGGTTGAGAAGCTTTCTGAGAACATGAAAACTCTGCGGTTATCTGTCCTTGATCCGAACATGCTTGAAGGCTTCCATGCACAACAGTACGTACGTGTAGATACTGATATTGGGCAAATGCTTACTTGGCCCAGGTTTGATCTCAATTGCCGAACGGCTCCAGATGTCCTTCTCCACCTGAGACATGCGCTCCCGGGTTGTCTGGTAGGAGTCATCTGTTGCACAAACCGTGATTTTGTCCTGAATGCTGCCCTTGCCCTCCAGGAGATCCCTACCCTCCCTGGAGGAGACACGACAAGAAAATATTTAGAGTTTAAGGATACAAATTCTCTAGCTCAGCTCAAACAACTGGACATTTGTCAAAGACACACATTGGACAAGTATTCAATTTCAATTCAATTCAATCTTTATTTGTATAGCGCCAATCATAATCACCGATTATCTCTAGGCGCTTCAAGTAGTACAATGATATGTGATGTGGGCAACAAAACCAGTATGATGGAATGTTACTACATGCAGTTTCCAATCCTTATTTACGAAGTTTCAGTCTGACAAACACACGAGCACTTATGATCTGTTCTCAATTATTACTCATCACATTGTTCAGGTTAGTTGTGTCATGACAGCCTTTGGGTGCTGTTGTAGTCTTGTAAGAATGTAGTATAACAGTGTAGTGTCTGTTTTAATAGTATTAAAGAGAGAGGACACTACTTGGTTAAACCCTGTGGTCTCAGTCTGATACCAAATTTACTATGGAATTCAATGTGTGGTTTATTGTACTGTGGAAACAGTGATGTGTGCTGCTTACCCTGAGACATACTGATGAATGCAGTCAAAGCTGGACTGAGGTTTGTCTTTGCTGTCACTCGATAGGTAGAATGAGAAAACTCTGAATCCATCTGGAGATTCGGGAGTTGGAGCTGGGATCTTTATGTACTGTGGAAATGAGGAGAAAAGGAAACGTGAAATAATGTACATGAAATTAATAGAAACAACAGGGAAACGCAGTGAAAAAGAGCAATGAAGGGACAAACCACAACAATACTCCTTCTCTGTTTATCCAAGGCGGAGTCATGGTAATTTTTAACCTGTGACAGTCGTACAGTGTTCTGAACTACCCTTTGTCATACTTGAGTTTATCTGCAAGCACTGCTAATTAGATGTTACATAATAAGTTACTTTTATCCTTCCTAGTTTTCACCTTATCCAAAATTCTACATCTATATGTTAAAGTGGAAAACGGCTGGATGAAGCAACTTCTTTCACTGAAACAGATGAGAAAAATCTTGACCCACATGATTTGTTTTTTTCCCACCATAAATGTGACCTGAATAATCTTCCACTTGGGCCAATCACAGACACTACATGGTACCTCCCAGGTCAGTGATGATGACCTAGACCCGGTTGTGGGAGGAGCTTGTCCGAAAGGCAAAACATAATTTTGTGGACAGCTTTTTAGTTCAGTGATAACCTCTTCCATCATTGCTCCCTAGCAACAAACCAGTAAAGTCTATCTCTGTCAGCAACCTGTTACATAAAATGACCCAAAAACCTACTTATGCTAAAAGGACAGTTCCAGATAGAAAGTCATTAACCAACAGGTAATATGTCCTTTAAAACACATTGGGCAGACGGTCTCTTCTTCTCTGCCTGCAGCTGTGTTTGAGCCTGAAAATGCAGTTTAGTACTTTTGTTGATAGAATGTCCTAGATTCAGGACAAGCCCAATGATTATCACCCATCCGTTACAAGCATGAGTATGTGCCTACTGATGGATAGCTCTGTTTTCTCATTTTAATGTGTGATCACTGCAAGACTTTTCCCTTTTTGTAGCAGACCACATGGTTCCACCTTAGGCCAAAACACACAAGCGTTTTTAACTGCAGGTTTCAAGAAAAACAAATGTCAGTCAGATAGACTTGAGGCTGCCGCTTTAGTTATCAGTCGTAAGTGATTGATTATAAGCTGACGGGCTGGGAGCACAGTGCCTCTGGCAGATGTGGCAGCCAGGACTATAGCTGTCACAAATGCCCAGTCATGCAGCAAAGCCATAAGCAGTTTTTTTGCAGCACGGAGCCAATGAACGGCTCCTCTCGTGACACCCCTCCTCCTCTTCTAAAACCCAATGCATGCCATTCACCCTACCCCCATCGGCTGCTAGCTTTCCTTCATGTGCACAGCCCACCCATGTCAACACAAAACGCAAAACCGCCCACAAGGCCATGGACACTTGAGACACAGCTGACCATTAATTCTGACCTATTTATGTCTTAAGCATTCACATGAAGTGGTAAAGCAAAATCCCGAATATGTCTGCTTTGCGGTTTATGCTAATTAAGAACAATCAACCAGAAAAGCTTCAAAGTGAGCAGGACCAAGAGGCAAGCCATATAGTATGGACCTTTTACTTTTAAGAGAGTGAAGTAGTAGCTGCCTTGACCAAAATTAATAGCACCAAGTCTCTAAATGGGGTTACTGATGTAGAGAGAGGCATGCAGAAGAACTGTATCTGAATTTGTTTTCAGATGTCCTGCAAAATAAAAGCCGGCTCCCAATTCAATCAGATGAGAGCATGGTTTACACATTTAGCATCGCACTAGTGCCACCACGTCGTCTCTGTCAAGCCTGTAGCAGCAGTGGGCGCACCCTCCAGCCATGCATTAGATTTGTCTGTCACCCCCATCCATGCCACCGTGCACACTTCACATTCAAATTCTAATCAATGTCACTCAGGTCAGACTGTTCAGAGGTCGCCACCATTTTATTCACAGCTTCCTTCTCAAGCTCCATAACCATATGTCATTTATCCTATTAATTCCCAGCTCCTGACTCCTAAAGCCTGTCTGTCTCAACTCAGATCACAAACTTAAAAACATGGGATGCTAAATTGGAATTGAATGCAGGACAAACATCCCAAATTACTTCCTTTGTCTAAGCAGAGGAGTTAATGTAAACATCACCAGGTTTATTTATCTTTTGTGGCAACCACAGTAGCAACAAGTGGCAATCATGGCATGACAAGTGCAAAAACATAGTGCAACATTAACACAAAAAGAAGAACAACCAACACTACAGATTAGATAAAAGTAATTAGTTAAGACGAAGCGAATTGTCATACACCTATTGAATCTGCAGCTCGAAATAGCCTTCCCTAATAAATGCATAAACAATATATTCTAAAGTTATGGATTTCAATTTTGCTTTGCTCTTATTTTACTGTTATTGCTTGTGTTATATTGTTGTTTTTATATTTTTATTTATTGCTGATGTACAGCACTGTGTCACAGCTGTGGGTTCTTTAAAGTGCTTTACAAATACAGTTGGATTGGATTTATATTATACCATGACAGAAGAGGTGGGTAGTACTCAAGTACATTTACTCAGTTAAATATGTTTTAGTAATAATGTTCTCCAAAATTGTACTTCTGAAAGTAGTTGTTTTACAGAATATTGCTTCCTCTTACTCAGTGACATTTATGGTGGAAAGAAATGTGCTTTTATTCAGTTACACCTACCGACATCTCAATGACTCAAGAAGTGAAATGCTCAAAAAAACAAAATGAGCAAAAATAAAGTTGGAAAAAAATCACATAAATTAATAAAAATATGCAATATAACCAACAAAGTTGAAGAAAAAAAAATCAAAAAATACACAATAACAAGAGCAAAAATGAACAAATTAAGTGAATGTAATAAATTGATCAATTTAACCAAAAAAAAAAACCAAAAGCAACAACAAAATGAGCAAAACAATCAAGTACATGACTTAAAATGTACAATTATAACAAACACTGAAAAAAAACAACAAATAAAATTATTTTTTTTTAAACTAAACAATGAATCAACTTGACAAAATTTATCACAATAACCAATTAAACTGAAAAAAGTAACAATTCCACACCATTACATTACTCAATACTTGAGTAGTTTTTTGAGGCAAAGTTTTTTCATTCTTACTCAAGTACTTATTTTTATGAGTACTTCTACTTGAGTAATCAGAATTATGAAATATCAGTACTTTTACTCAATTACTATGAGGACCCAACAGTGCATGACAGTCCATATGTTGGATTGTCACTGAACTGTTTGCTATGGCACCTCAGTCTCCAGCCGATAATGACATTGTTTAAATCTCTATCCTGTTTGTAATCATTCTAGTAGCTTTAATTTGCAGACACCTTTTTTGGCACAATAATCTACTGTACCAACAGCCAAACAAATACACCTTACAGCAAAGCTTGTGTTTAATGCATTCATTTGATTAAGTGCCTCTTCGACTGCCAAATAACTAATCATCACAGATAATTTACGCAGTCGCTTGCTTCATCATGATCCCACCCAGGCTGATGAAATTAACTCTGACTTTTGATGTGTTTAGTCAGTGACACCACTTGTACTGACAGGTTTGGGATCACGAAGCTGCAGCCAGTTGAGTTGTACTGTAGGTGTAGATTTACATAGAGATGCTGAGTCATAGAGATATCTCTTTATGGAGCTTTGGTCTGGTTCCCTGAGGCTGTGTGTGAGTGTTTTGCCATTTTGTCTCTTTTATGCTGGGGAAGACTCCCACTCCCACAGGTCACATGTGTGGAGTGAGGTCAAATGTCTCTAGAGTAACTGACAGTTTAGCCCCAGTGTCACTATATCATCAGTCAAGCTCTGTGGAAAATACCATGCGTGATCGTCACAGCGCACATTAACAGAGAGAATAAACACGAGTTTAGAATAGAATTTTTCTCTTAAAGCTGAGAAAAATAGAAAATTAACCACAAACAGTGCAAAAGGTTACGTGTTTTCACTTTAGAAATAGCTAACAACAGCAAATAGAAAAATATGACTCTAGCACTCACAGGCCAAAGAGTCTCTCATACAAATGTAATACGTAAAACACCCAAAAATACGAAAAATACCATGAAGGAAAAAGATCTTTAAATGTGATAAAATGTGTCAGTGTTATTTTTTATAATTTACTCTTCATAGCAGATTTTTTTTCTCCTTTAGCTGAATTTACATACAGTATTTCTCTGATGTATAATTATAATGTACTTGTCCAATGGATAATTATTGAATTAGTGTTATTTGTACAGTTCAGAATGAGGAGACGAATTCATTAAGTCTCTTATGGCCCATATTATTCCAATTTTAATGTGCTAGTCTTTTAATCTGATGATTAATTAATCAGAGAATGGCTTAATGTGGTATTAGCATCATCCCAGTGTATTATTAACATGTGTCAGTTTAGTAAAAAGGAACAGTTCCATAAAAGAAACGCAGCATGTGTGCAGTAATGCTGCCCATAATCATGACTGAAATGAAGCTCAGCCGTTAGACAGTTATAGACAAAACTACCAAATGGCAGCAGAATGACAATCTTTTGCACCTTGTCAGTGCAGCCCCCCATGGAGCGTACAGGCTGATACAATAACTGCCTCTGTGGCCTCAGTCCAGCCACATCTGCTACTCCAAGGCCTGTGTTTGGAGATGTCAAATACTTTCAAGCTGTTGTAAGGTGTGAACTGGCCTGGAACAGAAAATCTTGGCAGGGGGTTCAGCAGTTGAACAAGGACAAAGGGCACCATTGGTGGTGTCCTTGTAAAACTGCATCTTTAACTCCCTGACTATGTTTAAACTGCTCATCTTTGATGGGGTTAAACAGAGTTCTTAACCCTGCCATTTGGTGAGAGAGGAAAAAATAGCTTCAATAAAAGGATGTACTTTTCCTCATCTTGTGTCTGTGCAAGCCAAACATCTGCAGGGAAAGATGAGAGGATAGTTTCTCTTTCTGTCCTCCTTTCTTTCCTCTGCAAAGGAGAGCAATAAGGCAGGGTTCCCAGCTCTGGTATTTGGCATGGCAGCACTGAGATGGGAGCAGGCGCCTGGATATGTGATTTACTCTGAAGTCTCTGCCTCCTGCCCCTGTCTGTACTGACACTAGTTACCATTGTCTCTTCATCTGAGCCTACTCAGCCATAGCTGCTCTGTGAGCTGCCCGTCTTTTGTTCTAGCTTCTTCCCCCACAAAGCTGAGTGCAATGGCCTGTCAGCCCGCCTGGATTATTCATGAACAGCGGGGACGTGTGGCTGTGTGTTGTTGGGGGTAAAGTGAGGGATTGGGGGTTTGGATGTGTATATGGAGGGAAGGGGGTGGTGGCTCCCAGTAGAGCCAGTGCATGAAGGATGGCTCTTAACAGTCCTCCTTTAGGAATGTGCCACTGCTGAGCAACCTGGCAGACATGAAGGGGTTTGGCACTGGCATATGATTTTCTTTTGATTTATCCGATATATCATTGCAAAGCTGAGATCATGAATCTGACGGACTCCACAAGTAGAGCTTGAAACAAAGTATTGAAGTGTCAACTGTATTTTAGTGACAGAAGCAGTTAAACAAGTGCAGCAGTAGTGACAGGAGACTGAAATGCATGGGGTCAAATTAAATATTTCTCTTCCCTTTTATTCAACTTTGTTGTGGATAAAACAAAGTGTGAAAAAAGCATCTAATCTGTTTCAATGTAAATCATGCTTTCAGTGAGAGTGGATGGATGTGGTTGTTCCTGTGCTTGAGATCTATTCATTGAGGGGGGTTGGTAAAGACAGGAAGGCAAAAGAAAGGGGGTGGGGACTGATGGGAGCAGTGCGGGGATATGGGGATGGGCAAGTGTCGAGCATCCCCCAAGGTACTGCCTGTTATGCCAAGCAGAATCAGTCTTTTCCAAGAAGCTGGGGCTAATCTGTCAAGCTCAACCAACACTCTGCACCCCCCCCCACCACCACCTCCTATCCCTGTACTGTGCCTTCATCTTTAGGTATAGAGGGACAAATGTCATACTACTGCTGTATCCATTTCAAATATATGATATTGTTTTCTGCCATTGCAAGGCAGAGATTAAAACTCATAAATCAAGTAAAACACTTAACACTAAAAGGACTGTACAGAGCATCCGGAAAGTATTCATAGTGCTTCACCGCTTCACTTTTTCCACAATTTTTTATGTTAAAACCTTATTCCAAAATGGATTAAATTTGTTTTTTTCTCTCAAAATTCTACACACAACACCCCATAATGACAATGTGAAAAAGTGTTTTTTGAAGTTATTGCAAATGTATTAAAAATAAAAAACCTGAGAAATGACATGCACATACAGTATGTATTCAAAGCCTTTTCTGTGAAGCTCAAAATTGAGCTCAGGTGCATCTGTTTCATCCTTGAGATGTTTCAGCAGCTTAAGTGGAGCCCACGTGTGGAAAATTCAGTTGATTGAACATGATTTGGAAACTCACACACCTGTCTATATAAGGTCCCAGGGTTGACAGTGCATGTCAAAGCACAAACCATGCATGAAGACAAAGGAATTGTCTGTAGACCTCCCAGACAGGATTGTCTCGAGGCTGGGGAAGGTTATAGAAAAATTTCTGCTGCTTGGAGGTTCCAATGAGCACAGTGGCCTCCATCATCTGGAAGTGGAAGAAGTTTGCCAGCTCCAGGACTCTTCCTAGAGCTGGCCGGCCATCTAAGCTGAGTGATTGGGGGAAAAGGGCCTTAGGAAGTGACCAATAACAAGATGGTCACTCTGTCAGAGCTCCAGTGTTTCTCTGTGGAGAGAGGAGAACCTTCCAGAAGGACAACCATCTCTGCAGCAATCCACCA
>JAQQAE010016946.1:0-11619 GCA_029823295.1 Pseudamia nigra
AGAGGACAGATAGAGAAAAAACAGGGCAGTTCCCAGAATTAGGCTCCATAGGCAGCAAAATTATGGTCACATAGAAAAAACCCTCATATGCACAGTTAGCAGACAAGTTACCCACAGTAACAAGGCAAAGTATCAGAGAGCTCGGGTGTGCGTGTCAGTGTGTAGTGGTGATCGCTGGATGCATTGTGTTGTATCAGTTCTGATGGGAAGTCAGAAATCCTCTTCAGCGCATAAGTCCAGATGTTAAATTTCATGCCAGCTACCATGTCGGCCCATGTCCATAGTACAAGTTCAACTTAACCCTAGGTCAAGAATCCTCTCTCAGCGCATAAAGCGAGTAGCCCTTTAAGTGCCGTTGCAAATGCTATACAAATCCAAATTATGGCAAGAAACACAGCTAAGTAAGACAAAAGACAGTTCATCATTACTTTAAGAAATGAAAGTCAGTCAGTATGAAAAATCTCCAGAACTTGTTTTGCCGAGTACAGTGACCAAAACCGTGAAAGACTTGTGGCTGCAGAGAATATGTTTATTTGAATTACCAGTGACAGAATCCACCAGTTTGCAGTGTTTGGTTATGGTGCAGTTTTGATCAATAGTTTCCAAAGTTTCTTTCTGTGAAGGTTTTTAAAATGACAAACTGTCACGACCCAAATCACAAATCTATAAATTAAAAGAGGGAGTGAATTTGTACCTAAATTAATTATAATATTGAGCAGGTAAATGAGGTATTATAGAGATGTAGGGTACACCGGTTTTGTGGGTGTGATTTTAACACATATATTTAATATTAAAAAATTGCAAAGATCTCATTTTTGCCTCCTATCAGTTGGTCTATTTAGACACCTAAATGAATTGTTCCGCAACCCACCTGTGGGTCCTGACCCAGTGCTTGGGCTTTTTCAGAAGCTGATATTTGTACGTAATGTAGCTTGGCCTCTTTGATTGACAGGTGTGCCTGAATCAGAGAAAAGATGACAGAGACCCTCAACTGACTAGTCACTTCATGTATTCATGCCACACGTTGTCAGGAGACTTGGAGCTGATCCTGTCCAATCACTGAATGGGACAGGATCTAAGTGTGACCTTAGTGAAGTAAATGTGACAACCATTCTGACTTTGCCCACTAAGTGACAGGACGTGTACTGTACATACAATATTTCCTCTTATTAGCGAAGTCTATACTAAATTGTCTTCTTAAATCAAAGATCTTTGGTGATAGACTTCACCATTTCATTCAAACCACCTCAGTTCTACTTGCATTTTTTGGATCACAGTGAGTAGACAGTGGTGCCAATATG
Organism: Pseudamia nigra; assembly: GCA_029823295.1. Taxonomy (NCBI): domain Eukaryota; kingdom Metazoa; phylum Chordata; class Actinopteri; order Kurtiformes; family Apogonidae; genus Pseudamia; species Pseudamia nigra. The sequence continues at coordinate 1,302 of JAQQAE010016946.1, forward strand.
ACTTTGTCCTTATTTGAGCTTACAAACTGTTCTTCAGAAACCTGTGGGTAAAATCAGAGCTCAGTCTGTGGACACACAGCATAGGCACAATGTGAAACAGGTACAGATTAATTTGACCATAGCACTGAAATAATAATCATATTAAAGGTAATGAAACAAAGAAGTCACACAAAATCATCTAAGACTAATCTCACAACAAAGACCAATGTCGACTATCATAACACTAAGACTAGTTTGTGAACACTAGAGCCACCAGGATCTGCTGTATACCCATAAAGCCACAAAATGTCCTTTGTCTTTGTAATGAGTAAATCTCTTCACAAATGAATGCCTCAAGTCATAACAGAAGTTTATTTAATCATGAGCTGTGTTCTGGTCTCTGGTTTTATCATTAAATTATCTGAAATAACACCAGATGCTTTACGAGACTTTACGAGTACAAATCAGTTGAAAACAACAGTGAAAATGGGTATTAGAAAAATATTTGTTTCAAACATAAATCTTTCTCTTATTCATTCCAAATTGTTATAAATGACTCAACATATTTTTGAGATAGCACACAAAAAAACTATGAAATCTCTTACAACTGAGTAATGAACAATTGAAAACTAGCTGCAGGAAAATTTGACCCATTAGCTCTTCACGGAGATAGAAGAAATATATTTCATTTAACCTTTTTCAATCACATTATACTTTACTCTCTATGGTCTAAAATAATGTCATTCATTTACCATTTGACAGGTTTACATTCAAATATGTCTCACATTTCACCTTCATTTGTAGAACAATCAGTGAAAGAAGATGTGAATATCAATCTGCAATTAAAAATCACAACACATTTCTTCCTGTGCTGAAATTAATAATTTTTTCAATCCAGATTTATATTTCTACCTGCCAAAACAACATATTTACACATACTATCCATATATTTACACATTTACTGTGACACTGTTCATCCTTTGCTGCAAAGCTGATGAAGACAGTGCTCACCAGCTTTACAATGAGCAACTGTAGGTCAATTGTGTTTATATTTCTTTATGTCTGGCACGCAATAACAGAGCTTTACAGTCCAAGAAGTGGGAAGCAGCTGTCTTTTCTGGGTTAAACCTGAAAGCAAAGAAAAGAAAGCACAGTTGCATGCCAGTGGCTAGTACAACAAGGTCATCTATCTTAAATGGACATTGTAAGTCAACAATAAAGATGTTAAAGATCTCTCTCTCTAAACAACATTGTGGAATAGTAATTAATTTCTAGCCCCGGGCTTGTGTCTCAGTAGGGGTCCCCCTACCTGTGATCCCACTGCAGAAAAGCCCCCAGCAGACCTGAGTTAATTTCCCTCCAGTGCTCCAGCATCTCATTCTCTGAACAACAAGACACTGTGCTTTGTTGCAGTACTTTGTTGCTGAGGTATATCTCTCTTAGCACTATCTGAAGAAGCAACCCTGATAATGTAGGTAAACATTTTAACACCCTTGTCTTGGCAAAGGGATGAGTGAGCAGAATAAATAAGAGCAATGATTTGTCCCGCATGGAAAATTATTTGTGACTAAGAAGTATTACATCACTTAACGGTAAGACTTCGAAAAAAAAAAAAAAAAAAACTTAATTAGCGCCTCCAAAGAGCAGAAACAGATCCAAGATTTCAAGGGTAACACTCAGCCAAAATCTCAGCCAATATATTATCTCTCACATTACTTGGTTCCCTGCTGCAATAGAACGCTCTTTTCATTTAGAGATATACAATATGGCAGGCGCTGATGAATAAATGCAAGTTCTGGTCGTAAGCCCAAATATTTTCCACGTTTAATTTACCAAGCTCCCATCAAGCTACTCATTCTCTACTTTCACCCTAATTGTGCTTGTATCATAACACCATTATGTGTGTACAGCTGCATTTTATATCACACTCACAAGAAACCGGGGGGAAGTCAGCATCTTCCGATCTTCCTTTTCCATTATTTTTAAGACGGAGATGCTACGGTGCATGCTGACCTTTTCAAAGGAGTGCATCTACAGCTTAGATGTGTTTTAAAGTTGTGAATTATGACTGATCCACAGAGCTGCAGTTGGAGCCTAAGGTCTTAATTGGCATGTGATTGCCTGTCATGAGTCATCACAGGCGAGCTGGATGTTTTTTCCGTGTCACTTTCCTGTGTGCAAACACATGGATCCAACAGATGGCAACATTGTTCCTTCCTCACCAGAACAGGTTACTTGGCTCTCTGCCAAAGAGGTATGGGTGCATCGACAAACCCGCCAAAATAAAAACAGCCATCAAATACAAGTGTGGGCGATGACGATGTGACTAATTGTTGCCATGGTGATCTGGTCTTTGAGATAATGTCTAATGGTAAGGAAAGGATTGAACCGTGTAGAGTGACGGGAGCAGGAGAGAAAATTAGAAAGGAGACAGGAGGAGGAGAAGAGAAGGAGAGAAGAGAAGTAGCTCTAATGTTCCACGTGGGAAAAGAAAGAGGAGAGATGTGACCCCATAATGTAAGGTCAATTCAATGTCCCCCAGTCAATTCACTGATGTAAATACCTTTCGATTCATTTACTCAAGACCTGGCCTTCATCCTCTGAGACTATCAGTTCTCATTCTACAATTACTAGTGCTCAAAATGAATTTTAACTGAGCCTAGGTCATCATCACCAAGGTTACAGCGAATAGGGCTTTCACTTTTGTCTCTCTGTTTCGCCTGGGAGCTCTTTCTATATTGAAAATGTCAAGAGATAAAAGATAAAAGAGCCGAGGGTGCTTTAAACCAAGTCCATAACTGTATGGAGATGTAGGCCTCTCTGGAATGATTACAGTCATTGACAAAAAGCTCTCTCATACACGTATTTTGAAAATCAAACACGGCATGCTCATGTCATTTGGTCATCAAAAAATAGATTTCTACCTGTCAAAAGCCTGCACTTTATAGGTTGCACTTATCCCTTCAATCAACTGGTGGATCTTTCCATCAGGTTTTGTCGTTGGCCGATGTGGCTTATATGTGTGTGTTGTTTGCTTGAGTGTTGTTAACCGACAGCAAGTGCCGAGTCAGTGTCTGCTGTGTTTATGTTGTTCCAGGGAGACACCTGGCCACAGACTGTTGCATCAGCCCTTCCTTTTGTTTAACAGGACAATGAACACCAAGTGCTGGTAAACACAGCACCGAGTAAGTCAGGAAGAAAACAGAAAGGAGTAAAAAAACAGGAAAGCTTGGACATGAAGAAACTCTTCATTTCAACAGTATAACATCATCCTGCTTCTTTGTTAAAAATCACACTAATTACATTTTCCCCATGGCCAAGGTCAGCTCTTTAATAAGGCAGATATAAATCATCACTGAGTTTATATTTCCCCTTGGCGCTATCTGAGACCCTGCAGTACTGTTGCGTTATGTATTATCACATGGGGGCTGCCAGTGATGTAGCAAACTATGCTGAGCTGTGGCTTGTCACAGCGCTGTGTGTCATATGACAACCTGCTACCTGGCAATAGTTTCCACTGGGGCTGAGCGATAAGAGGGGTTCTGCAGATAAGATGTCTCCTATTCTGGATGCGCCAGGAGCCCATGCCATTTACAAGGGAACTGATCATTTTTAAAGCTGTGTTAGGACTGCCTGGACTCTGTTTCAGCAAGTCCCACAGCACAGGCTGGATTTGTTTTCCACAGCGTACAGCAGTCTTTGTAGCGGTTTTTGATGTCACTCACCGAAAATGCCATCAATAGGAAGTAATTTGGCCATTACGGCTGTCTTTTATAGTGATGACTGCTACCACTGTATGTGACTAATCATTACTCACGCCTCCGACTGCAATGTGCCTGATAACGATGCAGGAATGCGGATTTGTCCTCACTCCCACATGGGCTGTTGCTAAATGACAGTGAAGTGACGAGTCCTGACGATTTTGACATGATACATGTCGTCTTGTGCTGAGCAAAATTCGTCAGTAACACTCATCACTGTGCCACTTGTCACGTTGCTTCTGCTACTCACCTCTTTGCCTGTCACTGTAATGTTGCAACAAAAAGACCCCATTCCCTGTTCGCTTTTGTTTTGCTAAGAGCACCTCTTTGTTTTCTATATCAGTGACTAGTCCCACCTTGTCACGTTTTCCAAAGCTGATCAAGTCATGACCCACTTTTCCAGAATTCAAGCCAAGTAAATATATTTATGAAGAAAACATGATTGAATGAGTGCTGCTCAGGTGTGTAAAATGGTGTCTCTCTGGTGCTCTTCATTTCAGGGATCTGAGTGATTCACAGGTACAGAAAAGATCTGAAGCACTCAAGAGCAGCTGGTTTGAAAGACTTTCATTTCTCATGATTTACGATGGTTAAAATCATGCCAACATGGCTTTCATCAGGGCAAGCACAAACTAGTTGCCTTTATGTGGACACATGATCAAAAAAATGAAAAGAAACCTCATGATTGATGCAGGTAAAGTCTTTGCCCAATATAGTGAAAAACTGATTTATGTATTTTCATGAATGGATTCAAATGAATATTTTAAAAAAAGGAAATAATTAACAAAATAACAAAACAGTGAAATAACAAATTAATGTGTCTGCTGTGGTGGACACTGGGGGGTGTTATCTCACACTAGAATGAACTGGAGGGAAGGAAAGGTTAAACGGCAAGGAGGTCTGGTTCCAGGTTGGTGTGCTTCTTGTTTATGTTGGAAGTTAGCAAGCAAAGAGAAACTCAATACTCAAGTGTGGTTTTTTTCTGATCCCTACAAACTTCCACATTGATGACAATTTTATTTCCTGAAGGTAAGACCCAAGAACTTTGACATAGACATGGAGCAGGTTTCAGTGGACCATCTTAAACCTGCCTGTGTGCACAAGCATGCAGGTGGAGCAGGGCCGACCCCCACGTTGTGGCAACCCCTCGACCCTGTTTCCACTTCTGGTCTGACTAAGATGGCCTGCCCTCTCACCACCCCTGTGATCATTAATTGGGCAACATGGTGGTGCAGTGGGTAGCACTCGTGCCTGCTAGAAGGTCCTGGGTTCAATCTGAACGCTGGGCAGCACAGTCCTGTATGGAGTTTGCATGTTCTCTGCGTGGGTTTTCTCCAGGTTCTCCAGCTTCCTCCCACAACCAAAAACATGCACTAGGCGTTAGGTGAATTGGTTACTCTAAATTGTCCATGTGAATGTGAATGATTGCCTTTCTGAATGGTTTGGTGGTGGTCGGGGGGGCCGTTTGCGCGAATTGGCAGCCACATTTCTGTCAGTCTGCCACAGGGCAGCTGTGGCTATAGATGTAGCTTACCACCACCACGAGTAATAATGATTCATGAATAATGGATTCAGTGTCAGCACTTTGGGAAGGAGACTTGAAAAGCACTATATAAATCCAATCCATTATTATTATTATTAATTGCAGTTGTTATGCCTGGGTGGGCAAACCTCTTAAGTGGGACTGAGACTGTTTTTATTATAGTGTGTTGTGTGGTTTGCAAGGGGTTTTGCAAGTTGGGGTGTCAATTCAAAGTGCCTGTTTGGCGGACACTAGGGGGAGTTATCTCACACTAGAATGGACTGGGGAGGAAGAAGGGTTACGAAGGGCAAAAAGGTCTGACTCCGGGTTGGAGTGCTGCTTGTTTGGTTGTTGTGCTGGAAGCTAGCAAATAAAGAGAGCTTTATCATCATTCATCATCTCATTTCTAACACTTCCACACTGTGCAGGTTTCCTCCAGGTGCTCAGGTTTCCTCTGCCATTATAACATTAGGTTGATTTATTGTGTGTGGCAACTTTTATGGAATTTCCCATAAGGGATTAATAAAGTTCTATTAAGAAGATAAAATGAATAAATAAATAATAATAACAAAACAAACCAACCAAACTAGTTAACAAAATTAAGAGAACTTCATAAAATGAACAATCATAAAAATAAAAATCAACAAAGATAATAATCCCCATATGACATTATTGGGGCCTGTGTCCAGAGGGAGCGGACCCCGACAAACTATGCACTTCTAAATTCACTGTTTACATTCATAGTCACAGAGTCACAGAATAATGACATGAATGAGTCGGATCTGCGTCCATGGCTGTATCACGATGACACGTAAAAATGTCCTTTTGACACAGTAACATTTAAACTGGAATGGATGTTCTGAACTTTTGATTCCTTCATGTTATCATGGAAATCCTTCAGTGTTACAGTAGATCATAAACCGAATCAGTCAGTTTCTCCTCCATCTTGGTGCAGAGAAGTGGTTGTTTTTTTCCTATGTCCTGCCCCTTGTAGATTTTGATTGGTTGGCGAGTGAGCATTGATTGTCAATCACAGCTCTGTTCCAAAGACTGAGTGTTAAAATGCCTTCAGCGAAGCGCAAAAAAAACAAAGCAAAAAAACACTGTGCAGTGAGATGGTGATTCGGATCACCACCAAAGGTTAATCATCTGTCCCTTGTCCCATTTTATACCTTCCCTGTCAATTTTGTCAAAATCCATTCTTATCTTTTTGAGTAATCTTGCTACCTAACCAACAAACAGAAAATGCAGGAAAAAACATAACCCCAGTCACTCCTTGGTGAAGGTAAAAATATACAAAATAATACAATATACTGTAAACTACAATGCAACCTGTCATCTTTCAGTCAGACATCTGTGCTACCATGGCAACAGATACTGCACCTATCAGTAAAAGCCATCAGATTAAAATGAACAAAATACTTGGAGATTGGGTTTTTAACCATGTATTTCACAACATGCTGAGAACAAGTCCATGACCCACTTTTGATCCCCCAGTTGAAAACCACTGTTCACAATATAAAACCTTCTATTTTTGTACATGTTCTAATGCTGAAAATTGTCAAAAGTATTTTTTCCACCCACTGTCTGTGTGAAGAGAATATGTTTTTGTGGAGTAATGCACCCCGGGTGTCCTCTCTGCTCTCTCCCCATGTTTACAGGACAATTTGTTTCTGCAACAACCTCTCAGCAGGAGTGTGTTAAATGGGTGGGTGTCTGTGTACTGGCCCGTTTGAGCACATGTGCATCAGATTGTTTTTACCGTGTGTGTGTATATGCATTGTTTGTGTGCTTCATGTGAGCTTAAACCAGGCAGTTGGAGGAACTCTACGTAATGGCAATCAGCTAAAGCTTCATTAAAATGTAAATTCTGCCCAAGCCTCTTGTGAGTCTTTACAGTGTTTCCAAAATAAGTGAGCGAAGGCCTTCTGGGGACTTAACGTATGATCTAATCTGTGCATCCTATTTGAAACCTCTTTCTCTCTTCACACAAGCAGAACTGGAGCACCCCGTCTGATTTCGGGGGAACAGACCACTTAGAACCGATTCCTGGCCGCCTTTCAGACTGTCCCGCTTTCACTGTTTGTTTGCTTTTCAAGAGTAGCACAAAGCTAATTAGACAGCTGGTGTTGTGCCAATTTGTGCCCCTCAGTCTGTTGTTTACCCAATTTTTGCATAATGCAGATGTGATTGTTGACATTGTATAATGGCGTTACATGGTCACAAGTGGCCATTTGGTTTATTTTCCCTGGTGTGACCTGCGTGGGAGGAACCAGGGACTTTCTTGGTTTGGGAAAATGTGGGTTTGCTGACGTGTTTTTGTGTTCTAAAAGTGTTCATCCATTTGCAATTAGGGCTAATACACAATTAACCACCGTCCAGGAGATTACACTGCCATTGTAGATCAAATTGCCACAGTAAACCCACTGACCGCAATGCAGACACAAGCAACTTGGATTCAAATTAACCTGTTAAGTGGGTTCCAGATTCTCCACTCACTGGAACCCACTGAAGCTTCTACAGTATTGAAGAAAATAAACCAAACAGCCACAAGATAAGTAACAAAATGTGGAAAGATGAACAAAATATTCTATAAAATAAAGAGAATTGAAAGAGAAATAAGCACAATAACCCACAAAATGAACAATACTCAATAAACAATAAACAATAAAGAATAAGTAAAGGACCAAAATGTTCCACAAAATACACATGGATGAACAAAAAAAAAACAAAAGAAAAAATGAACTTGTTCTACAAGATATTTGTAAAAAATTCACGACATAATTAAGAAAATGAACAAAATGTCCAAAAAATGTACACAATTAGCAGCAAAATGTGGAAAGAGGAACAAAATGTCACAGAAAATTAACAAAAAATGAAGCATTAAACTAAAAAATAACCAAAATAACCTTGACAGTGAACAAAATATCTACAAAATGAACACAAATGGATAAAATCACCATAAAAAATGACAAAAATAACAAAATGTCTGACAAGATTAATAAAAATGAGCAAACACACCCGCCAACATTATTAAGAAAATAATAAAATATACACATCTACAAAATAAGCGACAAAATGTGCAAAGATGAACAAAATATTCCACAAAAGGAAAACGAATGAAGAATGAATGAGCAAAAATGACCAAGAAAATGTACAAAATAAGCGAGGGAAAAAAAAATCAACAAAACAAGCATAATAAATAAATAAATAAATAAATAAATAAATGCAAAACTGAACTAAAATGAGCACAAATTAACAAAAAGGCTTCAGGTCATATTTATGCATAAATAAAATTCTAAAGCGTTTGCAAACTTTCAAGCACCAATGTAAAATAATCTTATACATTACAAATTCAAAGATTTGTCAGAATATGTATCAGACAAAATTTTGTAAGAAAAAAGATGTCTTCCCTGATATGTTCAGATTTTTGCCTGGTACGTAAATAAAACACTGTCTAATGTGTTACCTTCTCTGTTTATACCATCTGTGGTTACTTGTTCCTTGGCCACTGGAGGTTTTTAATCTCTAAATTATGCCTGCCTTTATAGACTTCACAATATATTTCACAGTAATGGGTCTCAGTGACTGACCATTCATATGACGAAATTTCTTCTTATGATCCATTTGTTTGTAGGGCAGGAAAGGATCCACTCGAGTGCTCACTTTTGAGCTCGTGCATGCTTGTGCAAAATAACATGTTATAGCATTTCACTAATTTGCACAACATTGCACATTTAGAAAGTTTATATTACAGTAATATTTACATTTGCTTAATGTATATTTTCATTATTTTATTTTCCACCAGCGTAGATGCCTGAATATGGCATAATGTTTCCATGAATATAAAATGTTGTTTTCCATGGATACGGATTTGTTTATATTTTATTGCTCTTGTTGGTCATACTCAGGGGGGTAACAGTAAATATGTAGCTTGTGTTGACCTTTGACCTTTTAGGCAGTCAGGCCATCATTGAGATAAGTGCACTTCCCAGGTAATGTGGTGTCACCATGCATGAGATGAGACTCACCCATGCATACAGACAGATCGGTAGATATGGATAATGATTGTTAAACCCCAGCCCATGGCCCCTCACGGGCTGACATCTGAAAGTAAAAGATTAAAATGTGTGTTTTATTTGAGTAACAACATTTGAGGCTTTATCAGCTTTTTTTAATTTTATAAGCTAATAGCTGTGTGTCATTTCATTGATTTTCAAGGGAGATGCATTAACTTCATGAGATTTGCTTCTTTCTCTGGATAAAATGCTCAGTGAACATATTTTTTAATCATTTTACTGACATGGTAGAACCTCGAGTGCAGACTTACTGAAGTGTTTTTTTCTATCTCGTCTGTGTTCGTTAGATGTGATTGGATTCTGTTTTTTAATCTTTCTCTCTCTGTCTCTTTGTCAACTTTCACAAGCACTTCCTGTGTATGTGTTTAGTGTTTTCAGATGGTCCTACAACGCCACGTCCTTATATGGGCATTGGTGGGGTTCACTTACATGAACACATACCCTTTCAGTTTAAGAACACTTGGAATTTATCATTATGAGAACACAGGTGTGAACAAACCCCTCCTTTAATCGCCACCTTATTGCGGTGGAGGCATTTGCATGCCTGAGTAATCCTAGGACCTATGTTTTTGGGGGCAATTTGCCCCTGGTAGGGTCTCCCAAGGCAAACTGGTCCTACTGTAGGTGACAGGTCAGACTAATGCCGCTTTTCCATTAGTACCTACTCGGCTCGATTCGGCCCGACTCAGTTTGGTTCTACTCGGCTCAGTTGCTTTTCCAATACAAGTGGGTACTATCCGTGTAGGCGGAGTCAGGGGCGGAGTCGCGTCCCGAAACTCTGCTGTCGGTATTTGTGCGCAACGCAAGCACAATGTAGGACATGGAGGTGATGTACTTGCTGCTCTGTATGTGGCTTTTAATCAAACAAATGTTACAAGAAACGAGGCAGAGAAGAAAAAAAGAAGAAAAGTACAGGAGGCTTTGTGAAGTCATACAGTATGAAGATGAAGACGAGAGGAGGTGAAGACAGACAGGAT
>JAQQAE010016947.1:0-11619 GCA_029823295.1 Pseudamia nigra
CCACCTGGATTTAACTAAGCAAATAGGTACGAGCCTCCCATTGGATAATTTCTGCATGAGTGATTATGTTTCAGCTGCCAACAAGTCATATCAGGATACTGGGGAACCATCATCTTTGAAGAAAAAATGTGGCTGGAAAAAAATCTTAAATGATCATCACCGGTAATCACTTAAATGTGTGGTGAAATCAAATTGTAATAAAAACAACAGTAGAACTCAGGACTCTGTTTAATCGTGAAAGTAAAAGCATTTCCACACACACAATGCAAAGGCAGCTCAAGGGATTGGGACTCAATAGCTGTGTAGCCTAAAGAAAACCACTTAGCAGTGAGGTAGACGGAAAAAAAAGGCTTCAGTTTGCTAGGGAGAATAATATTTTGTTGGATGCCTTTAGCTTGATTATGACACACATTTACTGTGGCATTGATTCAATAAGCTTCTGCAATGTCTCAACATTAATTTATGTCCAGAGTTGCATTCATTTTTTACCAAGATCTTGAATTGATGATCGGAGAGTCAGACACTGTGCAAAGTCTTCAACAGCACATGAAAGAAAATGCTTTTACTTTCACTATTAAACATAGTCCTGAGTTCTACTGTTTTTTTGTTTTTTTTTTTTTTTACAATTTGATTTCACCACACATTTACGTGATTACCAGTCATTATCATTCAAATTTTTTTCCCAATCACATTTTTTCTTCAAAGATGATGGTTCCCCACTATCGTTATATCACTTATTGCCAGCTGAAACATAATCACCCATGCAGAAATTATCCAATGAGAGGCTCGTACGTATTTGCTTAGTCTAATCTAGGTGGTGACCCTTTTTGGTTAGGCAGCATATTAGCCATTAATTACTTTGTTTCAAGTATTAATAGCATAATAACTCCAAATTACATGACTGTAGTGCAGCATGTGCTCTGTTCTAAGGTGAACTCTTTCACCTGCATTACTCTAGTCCAGGGGTCAGCAACCTTTACAATCTAAAGAGGAATTTTTGGACAGAAATATACTTTTGAAAAAAATAACATTTTTGGAGCCACAAATAATACTCAAAGCCTGTAAGTACCACATGAAAATTTGACATGTTTTAGCTGGCAACATGTTAACATCAATTTGTCATTATTTTATTCTTTTTTTTTTTTGCAACATATTTTATACTTTTTTTTTTTTAAGATTTTTGGTTCATTTCCCTGGTTAGTTTTATGATTTTGTATGGATTGTGCCACTCATTATTTTTGGGTTTTTTTTGCTCATTTTCTTGTTTAGATTCACTTACTTGATTATTTTGTTCATTTTGTTTAATATTTTGCTAATTTGTCTCCATTGTCATTCAGTTGACTTTTGTACATTTTTTTTGTTGATTGTGATAATGTGTGATTATTTTCATCAGGTTTGTATTAATCTTGTAATATTCTAATTTATTTCATAAGAATTGTTATTCTTTATTTTCCTGATTAAATCATCCATTTTGTATACTAGTTTTTTCTTAATTTTTGTCACTATGTTGTGTTCTTGTATATTTGGTGATTTGGTGCTTATTTTGCTCATTTCATTTATTATAATGTGTTGACTTCAGTTAATAGATCGAAGGGGAGAGGCTAAAGAGCCATATGTGACTCTGGAGCCACAGGTTGCAGACCCCTGCCATATCCCTAAACCTAATAAAGTGCCAGTACATCAAAAATACACATGTTAATATGCCACTAGTAAATAGGTTATATGTGTTCCCTAATTTAAAGTATGACCAAGAAAACAACCAAAACACAGAAGTTGACTCATTTCAGGCCTTGACCCTGTTTGTGTGAGAATTTGCCAATTCATTAAGTCAAGAGAACATCACGCCAAGTTGAAGTGTTTTAACTATTTAATGTACAATTTAAAACAGAGTTAAAATCACATATCTACAATAAAATGCACATAGAGCATGTAGCGCCAGATGAAACAAGGCCAATCCCCAGATGTGTTTGGGTGAAAATCCCCACGTTACCTGGTAGAACCAGTCTTAAAGGCACGTGTTTTTTCACTTTGAGACACACTGTGCACTGTTGAATCTGTACAAAACCTAATATCCTTTTATTGCACATTCCCATGCCTACTTTGAAGAGGATTCGAAACGGTTTTGGTTCATCTGGCTGCAAAATACATTTGGACGATACAAAGTGAATATCATGGTTAATATTACATTGAGACCAGAGATAATAGGAATACACAATGGTCATGCAAGGAAGAAGCAGGTGATGTGAACTAAAGTGTAAATCTAAGTGGTAATGGAAATATAGAGAACACTGTTTTCTACTTGGCCATAACTATGTGGCAAATATCAATTGAGGGCTATTTAATGAGCACAAATACAGTAGCTGACTAATAGTTTGTGCCAGTTCAGGTACACTCTGCTGTTCTTTGACTCATAGTAAGGCAGGGGGTGGGGGAGAGAGGTATAAGAGGCCTAGGATACTTTTATTCTACTATTTTTACAAATCCTACATCCACAGTTTGCGGTAAACTCTGTCAGACATTTTTTCCGCTTCTCAGACACACATACACTCTGAATCACAGCAATGCAGCATCATCAGAATAGCATCATAGTGTAACGTGAATTGGCATTGTGTCACTTAATAATGGCCCATGAAAATTTACTGTACAGTTCTCGTATCTTACATCTGTTGCATTTGGCAGCTGTTCAGCCTGTCTGCATCCATTCCAGCTATGTGAATATGCCATGAATTGCAAACCCCAAACCATATGATGTCAATTTTGATAGCAGTGGTATCGGACTCGGTGCAGTTATTGCTCATGACACGAAGCCACTGATTCACCTGTTTTTCTTTCCTGAAAGGTACATTTCCATTTGGATAAAGTCTCTTCACGTAGTGCTCTCTGGCTCATCTTGGTGTGTGTTTGTATTCCTGATAATGCTGGAGCAGCTTGCACACACACTCTATCACACACTCACACACATATACATACACATACGTTATAGAATTAAACTAGAGCCATAAAGGTAGTTACAACCATAGACGCCCGGTCATTGGCTTTCGAGTGATGGCTGATCTCCAGGGATTTGTGCTTCACATCAACAGTCATCTAATACACAGACAACAGAGTAATAAAGCTACAGTGTTATGAACACCACTTACTTCAAAGTCACTTAAAAATGCAGTCTGGTTTGAATTTCTGTAGTATTTATAATGTGGATATGTAAGTGCACCTACAAGAATGTAACTGTGAGTCCAAGAGGAACAGGGTGTCTACAGGTCCTTGAATTCAGTTTTGTAAATGGAAGGCCTTGGAAGTTATTAAACGGACAATGCATTAGGTCTTAAATTCCACAAAGGTCTCAATTTCATTTTTGATGTTTTAATTCAAGTTTGTCAACATGAGTCAAGCCATTTAGGTCTGCAACTGCACCTGCTACCCTTGTACTTAATATTATCCTACTTAAATCTGTTGGGAAATGGTAGATTACTTCCATTTTTTGGGGGGGATATTTTATCCAATTGCTAGATTATTTCGGTGATTTTTGTTGATTTTCCTGATTACTTTATTAATTTCTGTTCCTTGTCTTTATTTTGCTCATTATTTTGTTCATATTCTTAATATTTTTGCTCTTTTTTGTGTTCATTTTTTATGCATTATGTTGATTCAGTGGTTATTTTGTTCATTCTGATTTGTTCATTTTGCTGGCGTTCACAACACATTTATTCATTTCCTTGAACATTACTGTTTATTCTCTTAAATACACTATATATATGGACTCATAGTTTCTACATAAAACCTGCCTTTACACTGAGCCACGTTATATTTACCTGCAAAGTTTGAGTCAGCTAACGATCATTTGACCCTTGAATCACCCATAAATTATGTTAAAATAATCTTTAAAAGCCTTAAATGGAGTTGTCGTGCACCTGTAGACACCCTGAGGAAGTAGACTGACACGGAGATAAGAAGAAAAGTTGTGTATGTGAGTAAGATGGGTAAATATAGAGTTTATTATACTTGAGCATTTATACATCACAAACTGTTATTTGTGACTTATTACATGTTCTGGAATAATAATAACCATAATAATAGGATACAATGATAAAATTGTACAATGCATTTCTGTTATAAATCAACTGAGGTGAAGCGGGCTGAGGTGCATGGTGGTCTTGATGTTTTGAGGCAAATCTCTTGTAGCTATTATAAAGTCTACTGAATTGTCCATCATGTTGAAATCACCAGAAAATCAAAGACACTTATGGCCCACCCAGATAGAAACTCCAAAAGCCTTCTGGTGAAAAACGCATGAAAAAACATTTTTAAATCATTTTAAATCTTTATATTTATATATATATATATATATAGATATATATCTATATATCTATATATAGATATAGATATATATACTGTATTTGACAAATGTGTCACATGAGCAGTATAGAATTTCTTAATGGCATTTGATTGTGGGTATTTACAAATTTCTGTCAAGTTTAGGAATGTCTCCAACCAGTCTTTAAACTCTGCTTGTGTATGTTCAATAGAGAATAGACTACTATCACAGGGCTTTGTGCTGATGACACGTTGAAGACACTGTAATGGAAAACAGAACAGCGGAGAGAATCATCTAGGGAGGCAGAGGAAAACCAACCTTTTGAGTTGTCCCAAAAATGGGAAACATGAATGAAAAAATTAGAATGTTAGCTATATAAAAATAAAATCAAGTGTTTTTTGTCTTCCATTTCTTCTTTTTTTTACCTATAGAGATGCTAAGCCCCGCCCCTTTACTTCCAGGCCACGCCTCCTCTCAGAGGAAAGCAAATGGAAAACACTAATGTAGCTACATGTGTTGGAAACATTTCACATCAGTTAATACTCTAGCACAATATGTAATAAACAGGAAAATGTGTGTTCCTCCAGTGATATTTATGTTTTCTCATTGTGTTTGCTGTGTAAATTCCTGTACCACACGATGTGTTATAGAAGTTGTGAGACTGTCATGATGTGTATTAATTACACTGACTGGTGTAATGGCTAATAGTAGCTAGCCACTGGCTTTACTACCTATCATTATATATTCTACTATCCAACATTGTGAGACAAATACTCTTTTGATCCCTTTTGAATTATGCCATCAGCTACATGTATATGTCTATTAAAAAAATTACAAGCCAAGAAAGTCATAGTGTGTTGTAAATAGCAGGATAACAGTTTTGCCTGAAATGGCTCTTCTGTGTACAGCTCACCAAAACCAAAATGGCAGGTACCTCACATTGAGCTGCAAAGACTCTTCAGAAGTTCTGTGGAGATTGTGAATAGACAGTGACTTGTGATTTTGTCTTCATCATCAGGAGTGGGAATCATAGGTGTTATGGGGCAGTGCCGCCATCGATGAGAGCATTTGTGGCATCAACAGCTGTCAGGTGGATTTTACATGTTAGTTACTAAAGTGTGCCACCCTATTATAGTGTCATTTGTCCTGCTAAACTTAGAAAAACTATTGTGGCAAGAGGACTAAGAGACAGTGAAACAATATGGGTCTACGTTAATATGATTGTTTTGGTTTTGAACAAGGATTAGACTGATTAACAAGGAGTTTGTCTTCTGCCCAGTGTTCACATTGTCAAAGTCAATAATGAAACTAAATAACAAGATGAACTGGGATTTACTTCAGTCATTAATTTTGCTCACATTAACTGCCACAGAGCCACGTTAACATAATTTAAGACTAATGCATTGGAGTGACCAACAGCTCACCGACCACAGCCAGATCCCAAACTAATTAAAGGAGACACTGTGAAAAACTGATGTTTTTTCTTACTATAAAACAGGCTTGCTCTATCAAAATAGTCACCATAAAGAGAAACAGACACAATACCTTTTTTTGGATGATTAGGCCTTAAACAAGCCATTTGGATTTCTGGATATTGATGATGCCACATCTATACAGTTATGATCAGTCAGTCTCCCAGGAACAACCTGATCAAAATCATCCTGACGTCCTGGGATAATGTGCGAGCAAGTCTACATGATGGAATCAATGGCACAGACAGGACAGGTATGTGCTCAACAGGAGCTCATCTGATTAATAGCTGAAAGAAAGGGGCACACATCTGATGGATTCAAGGATCTCTGGTATTTTGTTCTTCAAATCCACATTCTGGTGAAATGTGAGACTTGGAGTAATTTAAGTGTTAAACAGGTTTAAATATGTTGTCTTAAATAATTAAGCGAATTAATTGCTCTGGTCATTGATCATTAGATCTATGAAGGATTAGGTTTTAAAGATGTTCGGGTCCAAGGTGGGTTTATCTGAGGACACATACCTGAGAACAGACCCACTCGAGGCTGCACCTTCCTTCCTCACCAGCAAATGGAAAAAAAGTCGTTTGGGGCTTGTCTCATAAGAGTTAAATGTAAGACTGTTGTTTATCTTTGGGATGGTTTTTGGTTGTGAGATTGACATCTACACTGCAGTATTTTCAGACCATGGTAACAAAGTGGATATTGACAGAGACAGACAGTAACCTCCAAACATGGCTGACACACTGGTAATGATGACAAAGACTATAGAGAAGCAAGAGCTACAATGGGCAAGCCACTTCCTGTATACATGCCACATCTTTTGAGGGGACCTTTAGTTGATCCTGTTGAAATCATAGTTCCATCTCTTTGGGGAGAAGTGAACCTGTCTGTTGGAACTCACTCAGCCCATTTAGAAGATCAGAGGTGTGCACAGTTTCTGTCATTAACAAAGCCTGTACTAAATTATCTCCCTCAGCTATTGGCCTTTTACAGATGTGGCTGGAATTAATATGTTGATGGTTTTTAGGCTGCTGGTTATCGCTTTTATTCTGATTGCTGGGTGACAATTGGATGATTTCATAGCAGTATCTGGTTACCCCTCAGTCTCTAGACTAAAGGGCTATTGTCGCCACCTGGCAGTGGGTGTCAAACTTTGGCTTGTTAGCACAATCGCTCTTGAATGGAAAGGCCAAGGGTCACCAAACTTACAACAAAAGTGTATGTGGTCAGGATTAGCAAGGAGGCTGAAGGGTATTACTGGTCTCCTGTGGTATTTATTTTAATCCGGTTTGTTTTTCATGTATTTTGTATGTATTTATTATTGTATCCTGTAGACTGCTGTCTGTAAAACAATTTGCCCCTTGAGAATATTAAAGCTTTATTCAGCTTGGTTCGTTGATGACATTCCCTATTACATAGTCTTATAATAGTCTTATACCTAATCAGTTTTAAAGTGTGCAAAGTGCTACTTTCTTGGCTTTCTTTTAAATTCACATACATTCATATATGTATATAAATGATGTTATAATTCAAATTGGATGAAAATAGTATATCTTTTGCCACTTTTGACTGTAACACAATTTTTTCCTAAGCAGGTTCCATAACTCGGAAGTGAGGGGGCAGGACTTAGGCACTCTATAAGTGATATAATAAAAACATTCCATACGGCTGTTTCTGTTGATCCACAACAAACAAAACTTGCATATATACAAATAATCAACTTCCTCATCAGGTTTCAAATGAAATAAGCACAGTTCTTCTAAGGAATGAGGCTGTTCAGAGCCTCATAGTAGCAAAAGGCAACGATTCAGGTACAAGCAACTCTTAAAATCAACAATCAGCTCCTGTTCTCAGTGGTGACAGGTATAAGGTCACTCAATACAGCATTTGTTCAATGCTGGAGACTTTAACACAGAAAAAACTGCAATGCTACACATACCATTCTTTTTTTTTTCTCAGATAGATGCACAGTAAAACTAGCACAATCGTAGCACATCATAACACAGTTCAGAAACCCCTTTTTTGGACGTATGTATTTGATTGTATAATCTAAAGTGACTGGAAAAAAACCCACAAAATGAAACATGAATGAATTAACATGGATGCCTTAACATGGCAGTTAAACCTGAGTTCTGTTTTGGAAGTGATCTTTTTTTCTGATGATAGTATTCTATTTCTATTCAGGCATTGATAAATTCTACTATGCAACTCCTTTTTCTGTAGATACATAAATTATTTCACAGTTTGCTGTCAGTCCCCCAGATGTGCCGCCCCTGTGTTTATTATGTCGTCAACAAGCGAACTCCTCGAAGTTGCCTAGAGTCGGGTGACGAGGTAACATGTTCGGCGTGAATCCGAGACTGTCCGAGTGACTCCGGAGGGTGTCACAGGTGCTCTGGAAAACAAATAGGGGAAGGGAAAGGAGGGAAGACGAGTTCAACCAGATTAAGGGAGGGAAAGAAGGGGGGAAGATGAGGAAAGACAGGTAAAATGACAGCAACATGAACAGATGGGGTGAAAAAAATGAAAACAACAATTTGAGACAGAATAAAACCATGAGGTTATTTGCACATTAGACACAGAGTATTTTCAAGGACAATGAATGACAGAAACATATGTTGATAATGATGAGGTGATGAAAACAACAGATTTGGATGTTCCCAGATCATTGCATATGTTTCACAGAGAAGAGAGAGATTAAAAGAAAGTCCAGGAGGAGGGAGAAGGTGGGGAAAATAAATGAAAGGAGGGAGAAGAGAAAAGAAACAGCATATTTTTAGTCCTGATTTTTCACTAGCACGTTCAGTTCCTACAGTTATGGAAGCTCAAACATCCACATATGTCTGCATTTGTTCCCTCTATGTGCAAAGTTGCTTGCTTGAGTAGATTACTGCCGATATGTGGAGTACAACCAGTGATAGCCCCGTTGGCAAAATGGCTATTCCAGCAGGCAAAGAACCATTTATTATTTTGTGCAAAGTCACCGCATGCAGATGTGCGATAACATCACAAAGTAATGCATCTAGTGATGTTATCTGGCACAGCCTCAAACACACTGGCGCTAAATGGACCTCTGTGCTGCAGCGAGGGGAATGAATAGATCTCATGTGGGTCGACTTTTTGTGGAACAATTCAATAAATATGTAATGTGTTTTCACAGGAGTGCTGCACTTTATCCTATGGGAAAAGAAAGCATCATTATTCAGTAGAAGGAGCAAGTTTGGTGTCAAATCTTTATGGAGAATCCAACCAACTCATGTCTTTTTTTAAAGCTACTAGATACAGAAACACAAACCAGACTAATCTATCCTGACACTGATGTCCAAAAGCTGGATAATTGCCCCCTTTTTTATAGACTGACTGCTTTCTAAAGCACCTGAATCACTCGTAGACACTGGAAAAGATGTATGAGATGGTTTTAAGGATGTATTATGACAGAGAGGGACAGCATGGGAGGGAGCAGCTATTATTGATGGGGTGTGCTACCTGGGGGCATGATTAGGCGTAACACCAGGGCTGGTTGGGTTCTCTGGAAACTCCTGGAATAGACATGATGAAAAGAAAGATGGGTGAGGGTGACTGGAATGAAAATAAAAACACAATGCAATGCTGTTTATTTAACGTCATGAGGGGAAAACTGCAAGCGCCGCCAACAAAGCATTTTCCCATCATTAAAGGAAAGATTGAAAAAGAGGCAACAACTACTGTTGACGATCATTAAAGAGAATGAAAGTCAAACCTAAATAAATAAGGAGGTAAATGCATTACTTGACTGTCAGGTTGTTTGAGTGGAGAGGTGACAATGGACTAATTTAGATTTAGGAAATGAGAGGAAAGAAATACAAAGGATGGTTCATCATAAGGATGTGACAAATGGCATGAATGGAGCAGAAAACAGAATATATCACTCTATGTTCTTGTTAAAAGCATGACATAGCCACTGAATAAATACTGCCCCTGGAAACATCTCACCAAACTTGAAATCTTTACAACTTGACTTGTTGGTTTTTCTACATATTTCTGTTTCTCCACTCGTACAAAACAGGAAAAAAACTTTTCCTCCGAGCTCATTTCTGAACATAATTGTGCTTGTAAAAACACAATCCACATGCAGACCCAAACCCATGACCTTTAGCTTATTTGAAGAAAAGAAATGAGTTGCATGCTGTCTGTTTGCACCGCACGGGGCCGCTGTTTTTGTGTCTGATGAAAAAGTCTTGGGGTTTGTCTGGCATGTTAAATAGAAATTCAGCTGGGAAGACCACATCCAAGCTGGCAGATTTGTTTTACTCAGGAACATAGGGAAAATGTCTGCATATAACAAAAACAGCTGAAATGGTTTGGTTTAAAACAGCACCAAAAGAGAGAAAAAGATTTGCTTATGTCCAATGGTGAGCTCCAGAAGGGGATTAGTGACTATTAACTACCTGAAGCATTACTCTACTTGTGTCTGAATGCAGCTTTTGTGAAATTTAGGCAGGAAAAAATGACTTAATTATTACTGTCATATATTAAAAGAAGCAACAAAAGGCAAAATGTGTGTTGCACTTAAATTACAAAAATGAAATAAAATAAAACTTAAATATAACAACATAAAAAGACAGTGTACTAAGCATACTTGGGCTGACTTGAGCTTCCATGATGTGGTAAAAAACAAGCTCTCCTAGCATTACTTCCTCATACATTCCAAGTTCAACTGAAAATACTGTCTATTCTTTGCACAAAACTGGTAGAAATGTGTCTTTGCGTTGTGTCTGCAGAGATCCATTACAGAATTACATTAAAGGACAGTGCATCATTGAGAACATTTACATAAAGACATAACAAAATCTGCACTAAAGGAGGCAGGCATCGGTGAGGGCTGAGTTCAGGTTGAATAAATAAACATAAAGAAATGTGTACAGAGGTGTCACACCAATGTAGGCAAATGATTTTATGTGTTTTACTTGCACTGAGGATTCTGCGCCTGTTTTGAGAGCACTGCTTGGCAATTTTTGTTACTGAGGTTTAGGACCATGTTGCCATGGTGACTGGACAGCTGTGTCTGTTCGCGTCTGTATATCTGAAATTAAGAACAACGCAACCTAGGCCATAGGTTTATTTTTAGCTACTATCAGCACTAATCTCTTTTTCCCATTGTGAAATGATCTGCAACTCAGCATGTACTGCATTAAAGATACAGTGTGTAGAATTTAAAAACCTTACCCTTCAAATTTAACTTCATTATTAGTGCCCCCAGGGTGCAAATCATTTTACAGCCGGTAGCAATAACACACAGCCATCAGCCACAACGTCAATCAGACATATAAACATTAAATTGAGCTTTGCATTAGTTCAGGCAGGGAGATGAGTCGGAGCTGGATTGAGCCTTTTTTATCCAATCATTCATGCAATTAGTGCACTTTCCTGGCCACTGTCATTTATTTTTGCCTGTGCTGCACCACAGATACCAACCCACTCATCACCTGCTGTACATCTACAGACAATTAGTGAAAGAGTGGTGGTTTGTGCAATGCCTGAAAAAAGTAATTGCTTCTGGAGCTTATGCCATTTTTGTTTTCCTAAAATAATTCCACTTTTGTTTGCAAATAAAAATAACTCACTGCAAATGAAATTTGCATGCATTGAATGGATATAAAATCCAGCTATAACTGTAAAAATTAACAATGCAAATATAATGTACTGAAAAATCTCTATGATGTTTTTTACAGAAAATTTGTTTTGTAGGGCTGTATTTTTATTTCCATCCTACAAAAAATATTTTTAAAACAGCTAAAAGCTTATATTTGTATTAAGTTATTCATTAGTCATTTTTGTGGATGTTTATGGGCATTA
>JAQQAE010016948.1:0-11619 GCA_029823295.1 Pseudamia nigra
AAACCCATCATTTGAAATATTCTGTGGGGCTTTAACCCAGCTGCAGCTGTTTGTGGTTTTTCATCATATGTGTATGAAGGAAAAGAATGATCAAGAAAACATAAAAGGCACACAAGCAAACAAGATGAGCAGAAATGAGTAAAATGATGCATAACAAGAAGAAAAATGAGTAAACTATGAGTAAAATAATGCACAAAATGAACAAAAATGAGTAAAATAATTAACAAAATGAACAAAATTAGTAAATAATGTACAAAATGAAGATAGATTAGTAAAAAAAAATACCCAAAAGAACAAAAATGAGTAAAATAATATACAAAATAAACAAAAATGAGTAAGATTATACACAAAATGACCAAAAATGAGTAAAATGATGCATAAAATCAACAAAAATCAGTAAAATAATGTACAAATGAATAAAAATTACTGAAGTAATAAACTAAATGCATCAAAGTGAGTAAAATAAAACGCGAAATGAACAAAAATGAATAAAATCATGTACAAAATGAATAGAAATGAGTAAAACAATACACAAAACGACCAAAAATGAGCAAAATAATACACAAAATGAACAAAAATGAGTAAATGAATATACAAAAACAATAGAAATGATTAAAATAATCTACAAAATGAACAAAAGTGAGTAAAATAATAAACCTACAATCAGCCCGATGAACAGAAATGCTCCGAGACCATGTCTGAGTTTCCTAACGGCAGCTATAAAACGTACTGCTGGTAGAAAAGGTCACTAAAGGTCACATCTGAAGAGGAGGTGATAAAAGGGAGAAAAGCGAATCTCTGGGGTCGAGAAGGATCAACCAGAGGCGTCTTCATCACCACATACACACTGATTCCTCTCAGATGAAGTAAAACGCTGTCGTCTGTTCCCCCATATTTTTAAAGGTGTTCATGTCAGTCCCAGTGACTGGCAGCGAGCAGGAATCGGTTGGCATGCGCGAGGTTTACTTCCACCTGTCTGTGAACCTCGTGAAGTCTAATATTGACAGCTTCACCAGATGGGACTCTCAATTAGTCTAATTACAGATTCCACGCAGACCCGCAGGATAGAATTCACTTGGCGAGATGTATCGGAAATGCAAATAAGGTGCTTACTGTCAATAGCTGGATGCCTAAACACAATGTAAGGCAATCTTTAGTGAGCGTCAGCAAATTGATATATACTATATACGTGCATTATGCAGATTGCCTTTGGCATATGGTACGGGGCTGTTTCTGGAGTATTAAAGAGGCTGAACCCAACTGGATTAATGACTGCAGACTGTGGAATGGTCATTGTTGATGATGCCTCAGGAAGCTATGTATAAAATATGTGAAATGAACAAAAATGAGTAAAATAAGACACGAAATGAGCTGAACATAAATTAGTAAAATAATGCAGGAAATGAACAGAAATGAGTAAAATAATGCATGAAATGCCCAGAGATGAGTAAAATAATGCAGAAAATAAAATGAAATGAGTAAAATTATGCAAGAAATCAAATGAAATGAGTAAAATAATGCAATAAATCAAATGAAATGAGTAAAATAATGCAGGACATGAAATGAAATGAGTAAAATAATGCAGGAAATGGCCAAAAATGAGGGAAATAAAGCAGGAAATGACCATGAATGAGTAAAATGATGCAGAAAATGAACAGAAATGAATAAAGTAATGTAGGAAATGAAATGAAATGAGTAAAATAATGCAGGAAATGAATAGAAATTAGTAAAATAGTGCAGGAAATGCCCAGAGATGAGTAAAATAATGCAGAAAATAAAATGAAATGAGTAAAATTATGCAAGAAATCAAATGAAATGAGTAAAATAATGCAATAAATCAAATGAAATGAGTAAAATAATGCAGGACATGAAATGAAATGAGTAAAATAATGCAGGAAATGCCCAAAAATGAGTAAAATAATGCAGGAAATGACCAGAAATGAGGGAAATAAAGCAGGAAATGACCATGAATGAGTAAAATGATGCAGAAAATGAACAGAAATGAATAAAGTAATGTAGGAAATGAAATGAAATGAGTAAAATAATGCAGGAAATGAATAGAAATTAGTAAAATAGTGCAGGAAATGAAATGAAATTAGTAAAATAATGCAGGAAATGAACAGAAATGAGTAAAATAATGCAGGAAATGAAATTAGTAAAATAATGCAGGAAATGAATAGAAATGAGTAAAGTAATGCAGGAAATAAAATGAAATGAGTAAAATAATGCAGGAAAATAAAATTAAAACATGTAAAACATGAGGTCTCAGCCTCAAAAAATTGTGAGGGGCCTAGAGATAATCGGCGATAATGATTGGCGCTATACAAATAGAATAGAATAGAATTGAATTAAAATAATGCAGGAAATGAAATGAGTAAAATAATGCAGGAAATGAACAGAAATGAGTAAAATAAAGCAGGAAATGAAATGAAATCAGTAAAATAATGCAGGAAATGAAAAGAAAAATTAGTAGAATAATGCAGGAAATGCAATGAAATTATTAAAACAATGCAGGAAATGAAATGAGTAAAATAGTGCAGGAAATGACCAGAAATGAGTAAAATAATGCAGGAAATGAAATTTGTAAAATAATGCAGGAAATGACCAGAAATGAGGAAAATAATGCAGGAAAATGAACAGAAATGACTAAAATAATGCAGGAAATAAAATGAAAACAGTAAAATAATGCAGGAAATGAATAGAAATTAGTAAAAATAATGCAGGAAATGAATAGAAATTAGTAAATTACTGCAGGAAATAAAATGAAATGAGTAAAATAATGCATTAAATGAACAGAAATGAGTAGAATAATGCAGAAAATGAATCGAAATGAGTAAAATAATGCAGGAAATAAAATGAAACAAGTAAAATAATGCAGGAAATGAACAGAAATGAGTAAAATAATGCAGGAAATGAAATGAAATGAGTAAAACCTGCCTAACTTACTTTTCCATATAAACAGTGTTGTTATGCTAAAAAAAAAAGGTTCTAAGAATGCTATTTCCATGGATACGGATTTGTTTGGATTTGGTTCAGTGGGTGTGACCACTCTGGGCCTCCCTCATGGCTCACGTGGGCAGCAGCTCATACGTAGCTTCTGTTGACCTTTGACCTTTGAGCTGGTCAGACAGTAAATGAGGCTGTCAGGTGCAGTCTCCAGGTAGAGCAGTGTCACCAGGGAGGAGATGAGACTCAGCGGCCACCTCCCCTACGCGTCCATGGCAAACAAAGCTTTTTCCGTGTGCATGCGGTGCAGCAGTGGCACAGCGTGTTTTATACATACTGTAGATGGAAGGACGGTATTTATTCAGGATCGATCATTCAAGGAAATGCAACAGAAACAAATAAAATATGCTTTTCTGGACAAGTCACTGTTGTTACATCCAGCCTGCATCACTGACTTGATGCAAGTTACTCACAGGACCTTTTTATGAACATGAGTGACATGTGTTACTTCCCCTGCAGTGGGAGGGTCTCACCACTTCCCCCTTTCAGTTCCCACTGTAGATACTGTACACTGCGCTGCACTTTCAGTCTGCATGCTATTTGATGACATGTTTTACAGCACATAAAATAGAAGCCGTGCGGTGTCAGATGATGACACTGAAGTACAGGGAAAGGACGAGATAATTAAAGAGAGAAAACACAGCGTCGAGTTTCAGTTCAAGCCTGGTGCCACTGGAAGCCAAAAATAATCCCCAATCAGCCAGGGGTAATCAAGTGTGTCACACGAGGCTGCCACGCCCTTCCCCTGACAGACAGGCACACCGCCGTCCTCCCGTTTCAGCCTCGCAGAGGTGAAAACTCCAGCGGGGGGGCAGGAGGACACGCAGCACAGGGAAAGGCCAGTGTCAACAGCGGCGGCGTGCACACAGAGGTGCAGCCTGTCCTCCAGCGGGCTCAGTGTGAGACAAAACCCACCAGGAACCAGAGCTGGATCCACGGCGCCCTGGAAGTCTGACAGGGACGGGTCGGGCGTCACGGCCCGCTCCGCTCTGGGAGTCTGGGATTTAAACGGCGCCGCTCCGGGGAGGGCGTCCTCCGGCAGGACAGGCCTTCACCTCCCAGTGCATGACGGTACAGTTCGTTCACTTTACTGCAAGTTTATGTGGGTTGAATCTGTGGGAGTCGTTGATTATGACTTAACTAAGCATAAGTTCAAATCCACAACAGGGTGGTTTGAGCTTTTTCTCATCAGGATGCTAATTTATTGATTATTTTTGTGAAGTTCGTTTCTTATTTTCTTCAGTTTTTGGTCATTCCATTCATTATTTTGTCCGTTTTTGTCCGATTTCTATATTATTTTGTTGATTTTATATATTCCATTGTTCATTTTGGTGAGCATTCTGTTTTTTTTCAACCATTTTTGTTAATATTCTTCATTATTTTGTTCAGTTTTGGTCATTTAGTTTATTACTTTATCAATTTCTGCCCATGTTCTTAGTGATCTTGTGTAATTTGTTTATTCCCTCATTCATTTTGTTAAATATTCAATTTTTTGCTTGTTAATTTTCTTGATTTTCATGTTTGTTTTTACTTCATTTTTGTCCATTCCATCAATTATTTTGTCGAGCTTGTTTGTTTTATTGTTTACTTTTGTTGATCGCATTGACCATTTCATTCACTTTGTTAATTGTTATGCATGATGTTGATTTTGTTTGTTAATATTGTTCATTATTTTTGCTCATTTTCATTCTTTTTTATTAAATTCCTCAAATATTTGGATGTTTTTGGTCACTTTGTTTTTTTACTTGAATCATTTTTGTTCATTTTCTGGATCATATCTTCTTCAGTTTATTTATTCCATTCTGAATTTTGTTTTAATATTTTGTTTTTTTTGTCTTTGTTTTAGCCGTCTCATTTCATTTTCTTGATTGTTGTTTTTTTTCAGTTTTATCCGCTTTTTAATAAATTTTTGCTCAGTTTGTTTATTACATTGCTCATTTTTCTTTATTTTCTTCACTCTTTCATTCATGTTAATTTGTTTGAGTATTATGTGGATGTTTTTGTTAATTTGGTTCCTTATTTTGCTCATTTTTACTCATTCATAGTCATTTAATCCATTATTTTGCTTGTTTTGATTTATTTTATTAATTATTCTATAATTTTTTGGTCAGTTTTATTCATTTCTTTGTTTGGTTTCTTTAATATGTTCATTCTTTGTTATTTTCTTGATTATTGGGTTGATTTTTGTTAGTTTTGTTCATTATTTTATTTACTTTTCATCATTTATGTTCATTTTTTTATTTTTTTGTCAAGTGTGTCTATTTTCTTTAATTTTTGCTCATTTTGTGATTTTTTTAGTAACTTTGTGCAGTGTTTTGTTAATATTTTGCCTGTCTTGTTATTTAATTTATTAACTCGTGCAGTATTCCGCTTGTTTTTGCTGATTTTTTTCAGTGACGTTACCACCTGTGAGCAACATTAAAACATGCTTCATTCTCCTACTACACATATAACATGTAAAAGAATTTTTTTTTCTTGTTTGCGTCTGTGAGTGAACCCTGCTTTAATTCACGGTGGAAGGCTGCACGCGCTCCACGCAGACACAGTTTTCCTTTAGGCATAACATGCACTGACGTTTAATTTCCTTGGCTCCTCTGAAAACTTTCCTCTCGTCTGTTCCGTTTGGGAGATTTTAGGCTTCGTCCTGAATCGGACGGGTTTCAGTTAGAGCCCTGTCGTGGATAACAAATAGCCCCATCTTTGGTTTTATCAGCCCTGTTCCTGCTGCAAATGATCTACAGCTGCTGCTCCACGCACACGCGTGCCTTTGCCTCACTGGGATGAAATGCCCTTGGAAGCAGCAGCGGCAGCGAGCGGCTGCAGAGCCTGTCATGACCCTCTCTGACTGCATCATCTTCCCCTGACGGCGGTGCTGGGAGCGGACGGCAGAGGGTAGTGCGCATCAGTCACGGTGGCAGGAGGGCTGCCCGCGATGAGCAATGGCCACCAGGAAAGGGACGCGGGGGGGGGGGTAATACAGCTAGTTCGAGGTGTTTCTGCCAGATGGTTACATTTGCATGAGCTGAAAACGTGCAAACACTGGGAAATGTTGTAAAAAAAAAGTCAATGCAAAAGAATGGAAACAGATTTAGTGAACTGCTGTGGATGTGTGGGAGGATCAGGAGGCTGAAGCCACGGGCCGCAACTCCAGACCGTCTGGTTCACGTTTCAGCTGGTAATGTGTTAAAAATGTATTTTTCTTTTTTTTTTTTTTTTGTCATTTTGTTCGTTATTTTGGCCATTTGCTGTTAATTTTTGTTAATTTGTGGATAATTTTCATTCTTTGTTTAATGGATTATTGGTTTAATTGATTATTTACAGGGTAATTTTGTACATAATTGCTCATTATTTTTGATTATTTTGGTCATTTTTGATCATTTTCAATGGATTATACAGATTTTTGTGATTATTTGAGGAATATTTTGTTCATCATTTGCTTGTTCATTATTTGCTGTGTTTGATTATTCTGTTATTTTTTTTATTCATTTTCATCAGTTGATCAGTTGATTTATTATTTTGACATTTTTGTGAATTTTTGCGTGTGCTGTTTATTCTTTTCCTCCGTTGTGTCTCAATCATGCTCATTATTTTGCATATTTCTGTTCATTTTCTCGGTTCTGAGCATTCACTTGATTATACTGTTATTTTTGTGGATTTTATTTTGCATTTTTTGTGATGTTTTGTGTGTGTGTGTGTGTGTGTGTGTGTGTGTGTGTGGGTGTGTGGGGGTGTGTGTGTGTGTGGGGGTGTGTGTGTGTGTGTGTGTGTGTGTGTGTTTAAACACAGGGGAATGAAATCTCGGTGGTCTTTGCACTGCTTCCAAGTTCCTCCATGAACCTGGTGCCAGGAACAATCATGTTCACATCAGAGCCGACGGTAGACCGAAGGCATTCTTTCAGACAGTGTAATAAATATAACACAGGGTATGAATAGTCGGTGTAGTTATTAATCAGCATGCAGACAGCTCATCGCCTTGGAAACTCAATTAGCACTGCGATTTAACAAACTCACGAAACGAACAGAGAAGTTCAGTAAAAAATGTCTACAATGTATCACCTCAGTATCTCAACAGGATAGTTGAAGTTACCCATCGCTTATATTTTTGACAATACATGTGAGAGTCTGCTTCATGAAATAGTTGCTGTTTTATGTTCTATCTTCGATGTTAGCAGCTGGTACAGGAATCGTCTTTATTCCTGGACACCGGTTGCATTGCTTTGTTCATTTTTGTTCATGTTGTTACTTACTTTGATGCTTTTTGTTCTGTTTTCGTGATTCTCTTGTTAACTTTAAGGATTATTTTGTCACTTTTGATGATTTTGTCAATCATGTGGTTCATTTTCTGTACATTCGGTTGATTATGTTGTTAGTGATTCTTTCCCGGTCATTTGAGTGGGTCGGTCTCTGCTGGTCAGTTTGGTGGTTCATCCGTTGGTTGGTCCATCAGTCCATGGGTCTGTCGGTCGGTCTGACAGTTTGTCCGTGTGTCTGTTGACCCATGAACATGTTGGTCCGTTGGTTGGTCCATCAGTCTGTTGGTCTGTCGGTTGGTTTCAGTTTGTCGTTCGATCTGGCCGTGGGTCTATTGATTGATAGGACTATCGGTTCTGTTGATTGGTCCGTTGGTCTGTCAGTCAATCCGATGGTTGATCTGTTGGTCCATTGGTGTGTTGGTCAGTTTAACAGTTGGTCCATTGGTTCAACCGTTGGTCCATCAGTCCGTTGGTGTGTCAGTTGGTTTCAATTTGTCGTTTGATCTGTCTGTGGGTCTGTCGATCCATTGATCTATCGATCCGTTGATTGGTCCATTGGTCTGTCAGTCAATCCGACGGTTGATCTGTTGGTCTGTTTGTCCATTGGTCAGTTGGTTCAACTGTTGGTCCATCAGTCCATTGATCTGCCAGTCAGTCCATGTCAGTAACCCTGCAATCAAAGACTACATGTGTATTTTTGTCTGAATTATCACTTTTCTGTATAATTTGTAATTCTTTTTGCATCTTTGATTGTGGATTTGTAAATTTATAACTAATGAAGGAGAAGTTTGTAAAAATAAGATCTTTCCCTGTGACTTTTCTGGTAAAAAGTTTTTTTACTCTGTGCCCGAATGTGTTTAAATCATCGCTTTCTTTCATCTGCGTCATGATCTGAAGAAAACACTCAAGTTCAAACTCACCCTGAACCGACCTGATGATTCACCATGGGAAGTGTTTTCACATGTTCTGCACAAGTATGAAAAGAAATTCTGACCAAGTTTCACTTTATGAATTATGTGCATGCCATCAGATTATGATCTTGTAGGTAATTCTTGAAAACGGTCAGTGAACGAGCTCAAAGGCCTGTCGGTGGCGTCTAGACATAACTTCAGTCCATACAAGACGCCTGACGGATCCTGACATGACGCATTTCCAGAAGCCCCTGGAAGGTCTTAGGCCTTCAACACTTTACTTGTTATTGATGAAAATTTAATTTGACAAAATTAGAAAAAAAAAATATGCTGAATAATGAAGAAAATGGACAAATGAATTGAGAAAATCTTCCGAAATGAGCAAACATGAATGAAATTTTACAGAAAAATATAAAAAAATTGCGAAATAAGCAACAACATTTAGCAAAAAGGAACACAGTAGCGTTCAAAATAAACAAACATTAGCAGAAAATAAACAAAGCGAGCAAAAAATAGAAAATGCATGAAGCTGAACAAAAAACAAAGTGATACTGAAACAGGCAAAATATTAGCAAATAATGAGCAGAAAATTCAACAAAATGAGCAAAATATGTACCAAACTGGGCAAAGTTGAACAAAAATGAACAGAAATGATCCCCCCATGTGAGCACGTATTAACAACATGAACTAAATAAGCAACAAAGCTGGACAAAGAAATAATTAAAAAAAAAATCATGAGAATGAAAATATAAGCACCAAAATTAACATAATACACAATGAAATGGACAAATATGAACAAATACATGAATGAAAAGGAACCAAGTATTCCTCAGAAATAGACACAAACAAAAAGGAAGAAATAACCCAGCAAACTGACAAATTTCAAAAAATTAATGAAATAATCCCGAGAAATGAACAACAGTGAACCAAATAATTCTCAAAAATCGACAAACCTGAACAGAAAAAGGAGAAAATACTACCATAAACTGAGATGTATCAACAAAAATGAACAAAATACAATAAAAACTTCTTCACTGATGTACAGCGAGGTTCATTCGAGGCCATTCTAATACCATGTGAGTGTACAAACGGCCAGTAAAAATCAATTTAAACTGCTGAATCCCCCGTGAAATGGCCACGTATATGATGACATGTTTACTTTGCAGTGAACCCCTGTGAGATCCAGGTTCCGTGACGTAGAGCTGAGGCGCCTGCTGCTGCTGCCGCTGCTTCATTAGTATTCACAAACAATTTGCTGTTCCAGGGAGAGCAGACGGTCTGAGCGTGCTCAGACTGCACCTGACAATGACTGGACAGCGTGTGAAGGAGGACGGGACAAAACAGAAAAACACACACAGGGGAATGGAAAGCCTGACGTTAGCAGGATCGGGTTGGATAAGACAGGTTTCTGTAGCAAACGCTGACGTGACTTCAGCTTCTGTGCTCAGACTGAAATAATAATGAAGAAATAATCATACGACTAAATAAATAATCAGTCAGTCCTGATTTTAATGACGCTTTCACTGATGATATGGGGGCAGTTTTCGACTCAGTTTACATGCACACCGTTATCCCAAATTTTTCTCATATTTGGATGTTTGTCTGCCTGTACAAGACAAAAAATAGTCTACCTGACACTGTTTTACCATGCAATGCAGTAATTCAATCTGACGTTTCTGTAACTTGCTGCCTTACTTTATAATGTTTTTACCGCCTGCTGAAAAGACAAGGCTGGGTACTATTAAAGACCAGAACGGACAGGTAGAGGTAGAGGTCCCACAGGTGAATGTTCTGACTCGGTCACCGCGTAGGACGAGGAGGAGAATGACGAAGACATGCAGCTGTAACACGTGGAAGACGGTTCAGAATTATGGGTTTCACGTGTCCACGTCTGCATCCACATACACGGGATTTCAACACAATGGCTTGAAACCAATTTATTTGAAACTTGCCGTGGTTACGTCACATAATTAGATCTCCGGCCTACCAGCTTCTGGGGAAGGAGGAACACTGCTTGGAACAAGACAATTTGCAAGTTCTTAAAAGTGTCAGAATCAATCTACCCGAAATGTGCCACAACCAAACCCCCACAACCTGCCTGTTTTGATGTTTGTCCATGTTTGTGTCTGACATGACATCCTCCACCGCTTGTTGTTAAACCAGCGCTTCTCAAATAGTGGGGCACGTCTGACCCTGGGGAACAGGCTTTTTTTGCCATACCAGAATTAAGTGTAATTGCACATCCACTACAGTAGTTGGCAGTGGTGCTCTCGTTGTCAAAGTGTGCGCAGGGTATAGCTTTATGGTGCAGAGGTTTTTTTGCACCGAGCAAACGATATGAAGTGCAGTACAAACCCTCAAAAGACAATATGCAAAAATTTTGGAACAGGGATGAAAAGAAAGGCGGAGAGAGACAGAGATAATGAGACAAAAGAAAGTGACCTGGAAGCTACAATGAGGCTTCACTGTGAGTGGACGACGAGGACAGACCGGTGCGTTTACCGTGTCTAAAAACGCTGGCAGTGGAAAAGCATGAAGCCAAATAAATTAAGGCGCCACTTGAAGACATTACACCCCAATCAAGCCACTGGAGTTTTTTCAGCAAAAACATGCCGAATATTGCCAACAATCCTCCCGCTTTGTGATGCTACTTCAGTAAACGAGCGAGCTTCTTTTTTGTTTTCTTTAATGTTAATAAGGATACAATGTTATGCACAGGTGTATTAATAATAATTTTACATACAAATGTCATAGTCGCGGCGCAGAGTGGGGGGGGTGCAAATTTTTTTTCTTCTTCCTAGGGGGAGCATAACAGAAAATAATTGAGAAGCACTGTGTTAAACCAACATGGCACATGTTTTAAATGATACGTCCTGTTGCTTTTCCATGCAAAGTGCAGTGCATTTAAATCTTTCACAGCAGATACGACACTGTGTCCCGCACTGCTCTGCTGGTCGACACCCACCGTCACCGTCATCACCGCTGCGTCTGTTGTTTTACGTCACACCTGCACACTTAATCTGCATCTGTCACTATCAGCCATGAGGTGTATTTTTTGTGTAAAGGGCTACCTGACGTTGTTGCCATGGATATGGATTTGGTCATATTTGCTCAGTGGGTGTGACCAACCTGGGCATCCCACATAGCTCAGGTGGGCAGCAACATATATGTACCGTATTTTCTGGATTACATGTCGCGGTTTTTTGCATAGTCTGGCAAGGGGAGCGACAAATATATTGGAGTGATGAATACCGTATTTTCCGCACTATAAGGCGTGGATTATAAGGTGCACTGTCCAAAAATGTCACATTTTTAATATTTTTCCTTACATAAGGCGCACCGGATTATAAGGCGCAGTTGCGTCATACACCAACTAGATGGTGCTACAACAGAAGCTACAGTATGCAGCCGCCACATGGTAAACACTTAAAAGAATGTCTGATTCGTGA
>JAQQAE010016949.1:0-11619 GCA_029823295.1 Pseudamia nigra
CAAGGGTTGGGGGGGGGGGGGTGCTGGAGCCAATCCCAGCTGACTTGAGTGAAGGCAGGGTACACCCTGGATGAGTCACCACTTCATTGCAGGGCTGACACATAGAGACAGACAACCATTTACATACACAGTCATGCCTATGGACAATTTAGACCAATTCACCACCACCAGGGCCCCACCACCCGAACCTAGGCACGAGTGCTACCCACTGCACCACCGTGTTGCCCCATTATGGAAATTATTTTTTGTAAATAACCATTTAACTAATAGAGATATATCTGTGATTCCAAATGATAATGGTAGGTTTTTCATGATCAAAGAATCCAAAAATGAGGATCAGGTAAATGTAAGAATATTACTTTTGGTGCAATAACATTATGTGGGAAATGAGCATAGGTTCAAATGATAATGGTAGGTTTTCACTATGAAGAGGAACTGAGGTGCCTTGGGGGAGGCGTGCACTTCCTGAGTGCTTTCTAGTTATTGTCTTGATTCTATATGTATTTTATATTGTGACATTAGGGCCACACAATTAGTCACTGCACGGTCATAATTGTAATATTACCGCATGCAACTATCTAATGGAAAAAAGAAGATAGAATCACAAAAAAATCCAGATTTAGGAGGTGTGGACGACCTCGCTCCATTCGTGGCAAATTTCATTGCATCTGGAAAAATATGCTGTTTTCCAGGAAACTGGGAAGTTGAACATTTCTGACCTCCACCTAGGAAAAGTGCACTGGAACGCCACTTGAAGTTGTAGTTCCTACTTGGAAAGTTGGGCAAATTGATGTACCCTGACTTTCAGACATGTAGCAGCCGGAAAAAAATGTATTACTACAGATATAAACTAGATTTATTTGTATTTATTGATCACACCAGGCAATCACAGTTTAATACAACTTAGAAACTGGAGTGATGATATAACACTGTTGTAAGACTTCATAAGAGTAATTTGGTAAAATGTAAAAACTTTGTGTGCAATCTGGTTAGCTTTCAGCATAGATAATAACTTAATGTCACTGGATGACAAATTAACAATATATTTCAACTTCAGAGAGATTGTGATTCCAGTGACCATCAGTAAATCGTATCAAAGTGTTTTCTTTTTCTCTCTAACTCTTTTTAACATGCAGGACTTTATGTTAAGTTTTTTTTCTCTATTCGTTCCTCCTCAGATTTGTTTGTGTATGCACGAACAAAGGTTTGTTGGATGTCATAGAGCCAGTTCAAAAATTCTGTGAACTTTAGCTCAGTGTGGTCAGCCATGTTTTTCTGTACGTCTGATTTTGTTTGCCTGGAAGCCTGAGGTCAGAACTCATACATTCCAAGTCCGACTTCCCAGTTTTCTATAATGCAGCAATAGTGGTGTCGTTCTGTGGTAGTCAATAGAACAATGCATACAAATAATCATTTTGTTCGTAGAAGTTGAAAACTGAATCCTATAAGAATTTTGCACTTTTAATGATGCAGTTTCCGTGTACCATATTTTTCGGACTATAAGGCGCACTTAAAATCCTTTAATTTTCTCAAAAATCGAAGGTGCGCCGTATAATCCACTGCGCCTTATATATGGATTTTTCCTGGTTTGTGCTTACGGTAAAATCGGTTCGAAGTCAGTATGTGGTACACAGTGTTCAAAAATCTGTCAAAATGCTTTAGTACAGCTTTTTGTTATTGTGGAAAGCCTTGAATAAATGTTTAATTTATAACATTTAAAATTTTTAATAAAGTTTGACTTATCTTAGTTTTGTGTTGCGTAATGCGCCTTATAGTCCAGTGCGCCTTATGTATGGAAAAAAAAAACAAAAATGGATCATTTTTTGAGGGTGCGCCTTATAATCTGGTGCGCCTCATAGTGCGAAAAATACAGTACATGTTGTTGTTTTTGTCGTATCCTTTCTTCATCTTCCAGACTGGCTGCCAGACTACAATTGTTTTGTTGTTTGTGCTGTTGTTCTTTGACCTCAGCGCTTACTTTTTAGTATCAGTATTTGTAAACATAAACATGCTGTCAGTACAGTGGTACTCCGTTCACTGGGCGAAACATTCATTAGGGGGAGCCAGTTTTTCCATAGGAATAAATCTAAAACCAACTCATCCGTTCTGGGCCTGAAAACTCATGTATTATACACACGTACGTGCACATTTATTCATTATTATGATTTGAAAAGGAAGCTACGTTAATTATCTGAAACACAATGCATGAAATAAGTTCTAAAAATGATTTATAGCCAGAGGCTGCTGGCTAACACAGCTGGAGGCTTGCTGGCTGCATGTCTGACACACGCGCGGGATGCATGTGTCAGCGTGTGTAACCGGCACCTGGAGGCTGCATGTGTTAGCGGTAAACCGGCTAACACAGACCATGTGTGTGTCAGACATGCAGCGTGTCTCACATACACCAGAGGGCAAGGAGGGCTGCGGGAGGCTAGCTGTTTTAGCCGGTGTTATCCAGCTGCCAGTTAAAGCAGCCTAACCTGTGTTAGTAGCCTCTGGGTGCAGGAGGCTAGCTAACACAGGTAGCCTCGTGCAGCCCTCTTCATCCTCCAGCATGGTCTGTGTTAGCCGGTTTACCGCTAACACATGCAGTCTCCGGGTGCTGGTAACACACGCTGACACGCACAGACCGTGGTGACACACACAGACACGAAGCCGATAAGCCCCCAGCTAGCCGGCTGATTTAGCCGGCTGTCTCTGGCGAGCCTCCAGCTCGCCACTCCAGCTCTCAGCTCTCTCCACCTGGAGAAACTCCGGTTTATTCCCGAAATTCCAGCTGTAGCCTTGTTAGCACGTCCGTTTGCCATTATCTCGGACGGTAAACATGGTTTGAATCTCCGGTTTAAACGGTGGTTTAAACCATGTTTACCATCCGAGATCGTGGGAAATGGACGCGCTAACGAGGCTACAACTGGAATTCAGGGAAGAAACCGGAGATTCCTGTGGAGATACAGAGAAGACGGCGAGGAATGAAGCAGCAGGAAAGTGTTTGTAAACAGCACAGCCACAGCACTGTTAAAGCTCTATAGCAGGGACTTGTGGCTAGCATTTGGCCTATTACATCCCATCGGAGTTTTAACGTTATTGTGGTGACTATTTACATCAGGGTAGGAGATAGTTCAGTTCCGGGTCTATCCCAGAAGAGAGACTGAAGTGACCCGCGCGCACTCTCACTTCCTCGTCTATATCTTGCGTTACCAGAATTTTGTACCGTTAGCGGTTCAGATTTTTGGCTGGTTTTTTCTTCGGTACCCAGATTTTTCGTTACCAGAAGCGTTCGTTAGCCGGAGTACCACTGTATATCTGTATAGTGTTGACAGCATTATGCATGCTGAGCTTCAACAGTTTAAGTCACCTTGATGCATACACATTCATATAACTAGAGTTTTATCCAGTAACTTCTATTTCTGACATGCCCATAGTATGCTCATGCAACCTGCAGAAATATCAGAAGTTGGGAAGAAAGATTGCTTCATCTGTCATTTTTAAAACAGTACTTTATGCCATCAGATCAACACTAGCTCGAGTATGACACTGTCTTACAGCTATAACTCCCCACAAAGTCCACATGATCACACAGTCTGATAATTCTAGCTCCACTTTTTAGATCCCCATGTGATACTAACAGAAATTATTATCTAGCTACAAATATTCTATAACATTCTGGAATATGTCCACCTAAGAATTAAACAGGCTTCACTCTCCCTGTTTGTTTACTTGTTTCTGCCCCTACAAACGTAAGATGTTTTTGTCTTCCATATCTTTCATGTTTGTTTTGTCATTTTAATTCATTCTGTGTTATTTTCATCTTGTTGCGTCTTTTACTATTAAATTTAAACCACAGTCAGGTTTCACTAACTTTCACACAGAGTCAGCCTTGAAACTTGGATAAAATGTCATGATAATCATCAACATCAGCCTCATGAGAACACTTTTAGCTGTATCACCCAGCTTTATTTACTAGACATAGGCTGCAGGGATGTAAATAAACTGTACAGATATAGAGAAAACTGTCTACATTCACACTATTACCCAGTGAATGATCAGGTCCCAGATTAAAATACTACAACTGCTTACTATCAGGCACTTTTCCTTTGACTGATCTGTGTTCTTTGGTATAATGGAACATTGGACGGGACCCAGCAGTCGGCAAACTGCCTTGCACTGCCAGTGGAGATTGATCACCAACATCTAAACGATTAGAAAAAGAGAAACGGCTCTTGGAGAAAAGAGTTCCCTGCTGTGAATGTCAGTGCAGCTCTGATAGGTGTTTACGGCAAAGTACGTAGCTCTAAGGTTCGCACAGCAACCAGCGCTGCTCCACATTTTGGGTTGTAAACACTAAATCAGTGAACAGAAATGAACAATGTAATAAAGACAATGAACTACATACTCCACCAAATTAACAGTCAAAAAATGAATACTGTATTATAATTAAAACAATAAACAGAAATACAAAAAAAAGAAAAATGAACAAAATGAACAAAATGGACATCAGGACTGAAATGCTACATAAAAGGAGGTCGCTCACCTATTAACTAGTGAGACAAGATAAATGGCATCATAAATTACAACATCATTGATAAGATAAACTCGCAAAATTATCAATAAAATTACCCCAAAAAATTAACAAAATTATGAAAAATAAACCAAAATTAGCCAACTGAATTAAAAAAATGAATAAAATGAACAGAATGAGCAAAAATAAACTCAAATTAGCAGAAAGACTGAAATGAACAAATATGACCCAAAAATTAGCAACATACCAACAAATTAACAAACAATCACAAAAATCATCAAATCATCAAAATTACCAATAATGCACAAAAAATTAACAGAATTAACAAAATGAAGATAAACTGGAAACTTAAAGGTGTAGTCTATGATTTGGGAAACTAGTCAGTAGCCATTTGTGACAGATCCATATAAATGATTAAACAGGTGACGTGCCAGTCAAGATGTCTTACAACCTCACAGTTGTCAAGCTAGTATGTCTTTTCCTTTTTTTTTAATTTTTTTACCTGGACCAGATGTTGAAGAACCTGAAATACAAGCTGCTTCTCCTCGGTCATGCATGAGCTCATGCACCTATGAGGCTGTAAGCCGTGTTGTCTACCAGGTCGTCTGTCCAAACATATCCCCCAAACTGCAACAAATCATGGGCTACTAGCTAGTTTGCCAACATCGTCAACTGGAACTTTAATAACAACAATCAACAAAATGAACAAAAATAAGTAGATCATCATAAGTCCTAACATGGACTTTGAAATTATAGCCTTTTGTGATAATGTATAATTACCCTGACTGACGTTGTGATTATGATGTTTAATTAACTGGGCAGCTTTAATCTCCAGTGATAAAAACAACTGAACTTTTCAATGTGTACCGTACATGATTTGCCAGGAATCACAACAACATGGAAAAGAAATCTACTGTAAGTCCATCATGTTGGCTGTTGTTCTGGAGATGGTTTTGCTTTCTGATCTCTCTTTGGCGCTCTGAATGGCAAAATGTCAGAATGGAAAACTTCATCTGAGTGAAAACAAACAGATTTAATTAAACTCTGCTGTAGCTCGTCATTGTCACTGGGCTTGGTGTAATGTTTGATGCAGAGAAAACGCTATATGGACAAAAGTTCAGAAGAACTTTATGGGAGTCAGGGCTTTGTGGAGCTGAATGAACAGTGCTGGGGATGTTACAACTTTAAGTTATATCCACATCAGCCCAACTGTGCAGCCCTGGCAAATGAACAAAACAACAATAAGCAACACTTCTTGAGATAACGGACTGATAGTAGCAACTTTAGTAGAAAAATGTCAATGCTTTTCAGCATCTACACTGTAAACAGAATGATGAACAAACAGACATGCAGAAAACTATGCCCCCCTCTACTATATGCCGGGGTTACGATGATGATGTCAGGACTGTGATTGTGTCTTACCCATGGACTGAATATATTAGTGAGTAACCGCAAATTTACACAGAGATTTCTGAATGGCAATTTTGAAGTCAATCGGGTTGTCACATCCTGGACATTTTGGAGCCAAAAACAGGATGTGACCATTTCTGGACAAATGACCAGCAGTCATACAAGTGTGTAAGCAGTCTTATGGGTAAGCTAATGCTATATGCTAGCTTAATTAAACATTGTTAAAGACATATGGTGGTGTTGTTTGTGTAGGGAATTCAACACAACTATAGTCAAGGGTCTGTCAGGAAAAATCAACAAATATCAAGAAAATTCTCACTCCCACATCATTCAACATTGCCGCTTGGTTATGACCCAAGTCATCACCTACTGACGTACTGATCTCGTCAATATATACAGGGCTGCATGTGGCCACATGAAGTTAAGTCTGCAACTTGTTAGTAGGCAGAGACAGGGGTGAGTTATGGAAAAACACAAAACATGCGGCCCTCAGCGTGTGGGATCTGGGATCAACTCCTGTTTTGTGGAATTTATTTTTGTATACTCCTAACCGTAAGGAACCTCCTCACATCAATCACACCTTCCTGCTACTCACAAAGAGGCTTTTAAGGATTAGCCCCTCATGAAAATGAAAACAATGGTGCACCGTTATCTTAATCTCGGCATCTGTCTGGCTTTCCCTATGCATGATATTAGGATGTGCTCAGCCGCTTTGCATGTCAGCGTGTGATGACTTTGGATGTGACCAAACATGACTTGCATATGATAACATATGATGACTTGCGAGGGGCAATGTGTTGAAAAAACTGTATTTTTAAATGAAGAGAAGCTACAAAGATCTGACTTGGCCTGACTTTGCTGGTGAGTGGAGCTGTCATACAGACCTGTCAATCAAAGCCCAGTATTTATGGTACTAGTATTTGATATGCGGGGCAAAAATTTAAAGAACCACCAAATCACTTATCAAAGGATCCATATAAAATGTTTGAGACATGATAACAGATAAAAATGTATTAACTTAGTATTTTTAGGGAGAGGTCCAGTGAAACTCTATGGGAGTCAGGGCTTTTTAGATTCAAATGAACAGAGCCCCCGCTGGCTGCCTGTGGTATTACACCTTTGAGTTACCTCTGCATCTGCCTCACCGCCACTGATGGGATTAAGTGCGTTAAAATAAACAGCATTACTAATGGTGTCATTTATTTCAGTAACCCGTAATCTATCTAATTGCTGTTTTCATCGTTACAATGCCATTACCGTTACTGACCATAAAATACGGTGCATCAGTATAATTAAACTCACTGAAGCTGTTTTCATCAGACCAGGCTCCCAGACACAGGAGCTGCAAACTTTGTTTGTGTGTTTTTTTTTTCTTTGCTGAGGGGGGAGGAGGGGGCAAGACAACCACATAAGTGATTATAATTGGCAAAGAAAGAGTAAAATTTGATGGGAAGCCAGCCAGAGGCGTAGCTGGGCAGGTGTTCACACATAAACACACATGCACTGTTGTACACACAAACTCCAAAGAGACACAGCGCAATACGTAACAATCCCAGAGAATTCAAAGGTAGCGTTTTTAAAGTGTAAGTATAAGCATTAATTTTCCTTCATTGAAATTAAATGCAAGAATATATATACAGTATGTGAGCAGTACATTATCCCTGGGAACAAAATGTTTCTCTATGTCAGCTGTAAGTAATTCAAATCTCATGACGCACCTCCCATCATCACACACTTCTACAAACTAGCAGCCCAAACCCAGGTGTGGCTCCACTAACAAAAAAATGAGACTAAGCCACACAATAGTTACTCTCTCTGGTACCTAGCTTTGTTTACAATGCCATAACTCAGCATTCTAAACTGGAAGAAGTAACTATAACTAATTACTTTTTTAAAGGAACATGCCCAACACTGCTCACTGCACAGCCCCAGTACTTGCACACTTGTCTTACCTCTGTAAATGAACATCAGTGTCTCCCACAGGCACATACACAGCAGAGGGTCCTTTACCACCAGACGAGAGAGGCGTCCACTCAGGTGGCCATCTGTCCGTGGCATGTCATCAATAATCCCTCCATCCCAGGTGGAGAGCAGTGAGTGGGGACCTCCATCCCGGTCTCTGCAAACGCACCGCGACTGGGGACGCTCCCTGTCCAAACAGAGAGACATTTCACATTCTAACCCTTACGCGTGAGTGAAGAGGTGGGCTGGTGCTGGAGCAACAGCTGGTTGAAAATGTCTTCATGTCAGTCAACACTAATAAGTGAAATAAATGTCAAATTAAGAAAAAATGTCAACAAAATCAGATGGTTAATCTATCCATCCATTTTCTACCTCTTAATCCTCCTAAGGGTTGAGGGGGGGGGCACTGGAGCCTATCCCAGCTGACTTAGGGCGAAGGTGGGATACACCCTGGATGAGTTGCCAGTTCATCACAGGGCAGACATGCAGTATCTGGAGAGAACCCATGCAGACACGGGGAGAACATGCACACAGAAATAGTCCACCACCATTGAGATTGAACCCAGGACCATCTATCTGTGAGCCACGAGTGCTACCCACTGCACCATCGTGTCACCAGATGGTTTATGGTTTAAATTTATCAGTAACAGATGCAACAAGACAAAAACGATGCAAATGATGCAAAAAGACAAATGTGCAGTCTCCTTCTTGTGCAGTCTTTCAGTTTGTCAGGACGGCCTGTTCTAGGCAGACTTATGTATGTACATTCATTTTATGAAAGGCTTTTGTATCCATACCAGGACTTATACTTTACAACAAGGAGTTGCTTTCAAGTGTTCTTTTGCTTTCATTGTGATAATGTAGTTGATGCCATAATGCTGATTCACCGGTAACTGGACCTTTCAGACACAGGTGTCCATACTACCATGACTGGAAACACATTCGGTGCACTCAGATTATCTCCTTTTCATATAATTGTACATTGTAAATTTCAGGCTTAACATTGTAAGTTTTCTTGCTTAGTTTATATACTTTTTGTAATTTCTTTTAACTGTTTTGTTCATTCAAAAATAGATAATTGATTTATTTTGTTTTGAATTCAGCTGGGCCAGATGGTGTGTGTTTGAGACTGTGCTGCTCAACTGTGTGAACCCCTCCACAAAATCTTCAACCTGAGTCTGGGGAGGATTCGGGCTCTGTGGAAAACCTTGTGTATTGTCCCAGTACCCAAAGTTAAGTGTCCAACTGAGCTTAAGACTACGGATCGGTGGCCCTCACATCCCACATCATGAAGACCCTGGAGAGGCTAGTTCTGCTACTGCTAAGACACCATGTCAAGCCTGCACTGGACCCCCTCCAGTTTGCATACAAAGAACGTGTTAGAGTGGATGATGCTTTCCTCTACATGCTCCACTGGGCCTACTCACATCTGGAGGGGGCTAGTGCTTGTGTAAGGATTATGTTCTTTGATTTCTCAGGTGCATTTAATACAGTCCAACCTCACATACTCGGATCCAAGCTCAAAGAGATGGGTGTGGACTCCTCCTTTGTTTCCTGGATCACAGACAACCTGACCGGAAGACCACAATTCGTCAGGCTGGGGACCTGCGTCTCTGAGACAGTAATGAGCAGCGCTGAAGCTCCACAGGGAACTGTTTTGGCTCCTGTTCAAACTGTACACATCAGACTTCAAATACAACTCTGAATCCATATACAAATACTCTGATGACACTGCTATCGTGGCATGCATCAAGAATGAACAGGAAGGGGAGTACGGACATCTGATAAATGCCGGAGTCAGAAAAACTCCCTCGTGATGAACA
The DNA here is from genome assembly GCA_029823295.1 of Pseudamia nigra. Taxonomy (NCBI): domain Eukaryota; kingdom Metazoa; phylum Chordata; class Actinopteri; order Kurtiformes; family Apogonidae; genus Pseudamia; species Pseudamia nigra. The sequence goes on from JAQQAE010016949.1 coordinate 9,715, forward strand.
CCATCAAGACAAAAGACATGGTTCTGGACTTAAGAAGATCTAAGACCCCTCTTCAGCCAGTCAGTACGGGCAGTGTGGACACTGAGGTGGTGCCGACATACAAATATATTGGTGTACATCTCAACCACAGGATGGACTGGTCCCACAACATAGATGCACTGTATCAAAAGGGGCAGAGTCGTCTATTTTTCTACAGAGGCTCAGGTTCTTTGATGTCTGCCATAAGATACTATACATGTGCACAAGTGCACTCTTTTATGCTGTGGTCTGCTGGGGAGGCAGCATCAGACAGAGAAATGTAAAACATCTGGACAAACTGGTTCAAAAAGCTGGATCAGTGGTTGGAGGGAGGCTGGACTCACTGGAGGCTGTGGTGGACAGATGCAAACAGAAGAAATTGGAGGACGTCATGGTCAACCCAGACCATCGTCTTCACCTCATCCTGTCCCAGCAGAGGAGCAGCTGCAGTGGACTAACATCACTACACTGTAGTACTGAAAGTTGTACGGGATCATTCATCCCCACCACCATCAGACTGAGGAGATATTAATTATATAATACTTCATGCCTACTGAATGAGCTGGTCATAAGAATTTCCCAGAAAGGATAAATAAAGTTTATTCTATTATATGGGAAAAACTACTCAAGCAGATGTAAAGGAGTAAATGTACTTGAGCACTACCCACCTCCGCATTTAGGAGTTGTTTTTTGTAAATTCTTGTCAAAAAAGGCAAATTATATTGACAATAATTAAATCTATAATGCAATCAAAAGACAACAACATCCAAGGGGATGAAAACTTTTTATCCATAATGTAACAGGACAATGATTCATCACCCAGCTCTTCACTTAGGTGTCTGAACACCTCATGCAGCTCCAGTGAGCAGGTGAATATGTCCATCCTACCTGGTCTTGGGTCCCAGTAGCAGCTGTCTGAAGTATGGGCTGACAGCACACAGCACCGCCGCATGCGCCCAACCCAGCTCTTTCCCAGAATCCCCGGCGTAGAAAGCCACATCGGCGAACTGCACGCCGCGCTCCAGCAACCACTGCATGTCCTGGGAGAAGCTGGATTCCTCGACACGGATTGGAGGGAGACGAGCTGAAGGAGAAAACACAGAGGTGAAGAGGACAGGTAGAAATACACAGAGTGTTAAGTAATCAATACTCAATCAGTTCAATAATGACTGTGTGTCTGCACGGAAACAGAGAAACTGCATCTGAATTTGAATGTTACACAGGAGAGACAGTCTTTATATTTAACCAGAACCACATGATAAATTGAAAATTATTGTCAGATTTCGTTCATATTGTGATTTTAGTAATGATGATTAATAGTGACAAACATTTTTCTTCTTTCGTTGACTTTTTATGATGATTTTATGCTCATTTTTGTTAAATTTTTAAATTATTTTATTCATAATTTTTAATTTTCTTTATTATTACTGTAGGTTCATTTTATGTTTATTTTAGTTGTTTTTGTACAAATTATTTTGTTCATTTTTACTGATTTTTGTTGATTTCACTTCATTTTTATGCATTTTTTGCTCATTTTGTTAATATTTTTGTCCAATTTGATGGTTATATTGTTAATTTTTCTTTAGTTTTCTTCAGTATTTGGTTTATTTTATTATTACATTTGTTGTTTGATTATTTTGTTTACTTTTAGTTCATTTTGTGACTTTTTTCTTTCTTCAAATTTGTTTTTGTCTCTTTAGTTAATTTTGTTTATTTGCACTTGATAATTTCATTAATTTTTTACAAATTGTTTTGTTTATTTTTGTTACATCTATTGGTTATATGGTTGTTTTTGTTAATTTCTCTTGATACAGAATACATGTGTGTGAATGAGAAGGACCCAAGAGGAACGGTGAGGTTACAGGGAGCAGAGATTAAGAAGGTGGA
>JAQQAE010016950.1:0-11619 GCA_029823295.1 Pseudamia nigra
CCCCCCCCCCCCCCCCCCCCCCCCCCCCCCCCCCCCCCCCCCCCCCCCCCCCCCCCCCCCCCCCCCGTCTGTGCAGAGCCTGGTGCAGTTTGTAGGAAATCCAGGAGATTTGTTTTACATGAAGATTATGAACCTGTACATACAGCCTGGATTAAACATTACAGTGTTATAAAGAGTGCGCTTTCACATCAAACATTTTCTCATCTTTAACCAGCAGACACTGCTGCTTGAACACACTATGTTTGCAGACATTAATATGCATATTGCTGCCTCATCATTACCAACATGCATGTGAGGATTCACACCCGCAGCTCAAGTATCCATATCAATTGGTTTTGCATTATTTTTGTCTTGTTTCTTTGTCTTGATTTGTTTTGTGTCTTGTTACATGGTAGTCCATCATCAAACCCAGTCCTTTTCTTATGTTTGGTCTTCTAGTCTATCGCCATAGATGGTTGTGGATAGAGAAGAATTAGGTCACACTGTATGGCGACAGTGTTGCTTCACCGCTGCGGTAGAAGAGGTAGATTAAATAAACAGTGAGAATGAGAAGGGAAGAGGAGAGAACGGCACAAGGAAGCTCAAAGTAAGAAGAAAACATCCAAGGACATGAACTTGTCCCGTTCTGCTTGGGGTGCAGTGCAGTGTGCTGCAGCACTGACTGCACTGCTGCTTTAGCACTACTCATGCAAAACAGTAAAGAGCTCACGTAACAATACAGAGCTCACATTAAGGCCAGCGATGTGTTGAGGAATCACTAAGAGGCCATGGCAGTGATGGAGGACACAGTGCTGAGGGGAACTGCTGCTTCTAATAATATAGCGTCTTTTAAAGTATATGTCCCCAATGAGACTGTTAGCACTGAACATACTTATTCTAAAGTAACAAAAATACAATGATGCAGTCATCTAAATCCTAAACACTTAACCTTTAAAAACATTTAAGTTAAATCAACAATCATTTGACAGAAATGACAAAAACTGCAGAAAGTAAAAAGATGCTAAAAATTATTTGAAAATGTCACTGAAAATGCAACGAGTTGTAGCAGGACAAAAAGAACACAAAACTGAATGTTAAATATTAAAATACAATCAGATTCTTTTCTGCAACCATTCAAACATTGAACTGAGACTGGGACTAACCCTACATTAACACTGCACTAACCCTACACTAACCTTACAATACCCCTACACCCTAAAACTAAGGAAGGCAACAACAAAGATCTGTTTTTTTGGCTGAAAGCTGATACATGGATATGGTGTTGATTGTGTCAGGATCAAATCTGATTCTCTATCATATCTTCACTCTGTTATGTAAGTGGAATCACTGTTTGCATGATCTCCATCTGATTGTGTGTGACATCACAAATTAAGAGGTGTATTACGTATGCAACAGATACCCCTGTGGGTTCATATCTGGTCATGTCCATCCGTCTGTATCAGGCAGCCTTTGTAGACATTGTTCCAACTTCAGTTTTGTCCTTTATTTATTTGACTAACTGAAAACAGAGCTACTCCCTCTACTTATGAGGAGCAGGGGTTGCGCTGAAGTGGACTGGGCACTGCATACTGAGGGCAGACAGAGTTTGCTAACAGAGAGGTGATCATCATTCCAGCTGCAGAACCTTGACATGTTTATTGGGAACCTGTCCTCTCATACTGGTGTATTACCCATGGTTCATAGGGTAACATGATCAGATTCCCTGAGTCTGAGATAAGGACTACACTAACAACAAGGACCACGTTACCCCTGTGTTCCTGACTTTTAAGCTGTGCCTCAATTCAAGGGCTGCAGCCCACATCAGCTGGAGTCTTCGTGGTGTGAAGGCTACACCTAACAATCATCCAGGAGGCTGGTCAATTTATGTAAATCAGCACAGCTGTTCTTACTCTTGCGTAATAATGTAGACACCTGTTGCCGACAAGCTGCTGCTTAAAGATGGAGGATTTTTTGCTCACGTTTGCGATTGTTTTGCTTTATAGTGTAATTCATGAATTGGAAATGCGCTATCTTATTTAATTGTGTATTCCTCATAGCTCCCTGATTCAGCAGTACTCCTGTTTGTCATGTGTGCAATGCATTATGGGATATGGTGGTCCGCGAAGGATCCATCAGTTGTGGCTTTCTTTACCTGGCTGACGAAGGCTGCAATTGTTGGCCACATTTGAAGCAGCTGTCGAAATGGGACAGCCTCCATGCTCGGCAATGGCATCAACGGTCGACAAATGCAGCCCACGAAGGCAGCAGCCCTTAAATTCGGACACAGAATAAGTGTTTACCATACTGCCTGTGTCGTATCTGTGCAAACTAGAGGGTCTGTTCTGGAACCAATATGGTCATATTATTGTTTCACTGATGTAGGTTTTCACTTAAATACATAATAAACAATGAACAAGCTAAAATATGTCATGGACTCTGTTGAAGTCTTCAGCTCCCACTAACACCGACCCTCTGGCTGCATCACTTGGACACTCCCCTCTGCATGGACTCTCACCCAATCAGTGTACAGAAGGTCATCCTGCGACCCACCTGTTACTTGTTTGCTTGATTTCCCTTTGTGTATATATAGTAGTCAGCTTGCTTTTGTTGTCTGCTAGTTTGTTTTGGATCCTGTCAGTTCTGATCAGCAACGTTTTTTTACTTCTGTATGCCCTTTGTGTATCCCCTACCTTGTAGGCTTGATTTTTGGCTTTTTGCTTCTGCTGGCTTTTGTTGTCCACCTTATTCCAGTAAAAGTCTCTGTTGTGCTATTTCTCTGTTTGGACCCCATTATTATGCTCTTGGGTCTCCTGATCTGTGACAAAAATATACAGTACTTATCTAGAAAGCACTCACAGAACACAGACTCCCACCAAGGAGTTTATTTTCCCTCCATAATATGATTTACACCCAACTATAATAGGCCTACATTTATTTGATGTACATTATTGGGTCCCTTGACCATTAAACATACCCATAGCATCTGGAATCACATTCATATCATTACTAGTTCAATCGTTATTCACATAAATCCATATTTTCACAATGGTGGTTTTCATCTGGATCTATCTCCAGAACAGCTGAACACACATCAGATCTGTTTGAGTCTCAGCTACAGTCTGGTGTCAGTATCAGGTCTGGAGCGTCATCTGTTTCGTCACACTGACAACTACATGTACCTGTTTTGACTCACAGTAATTTCACCAGGATCGGAATAAATCTGTGATCTCATCAAAGTCAAATCAACCTTTTATTATCATTTAGCTGTACATACAAATGTAGTGCAGGCAAAATGAGGGGGTGTTTCTCTAGGAATCCAATATTAAAGAAAAAAATAAAAACATTTAAACATGGTACAACATATACATAGACACATCCTGAGACGTCAGGGAATTGACAGGAATAGAAATAGTCACTATATGGTGTCCAAGGTAGTCCAAGTAGCAGCTTGAGTAAAAAGTGCCAGATAAAGTGACTGGTGATGATAAAGAAAATCTGAAACTCTAGCTTGAACTAAGGTGCAGTGCTGTGTAAATTCCTGGTCAACTGTTCAGCATTCTAACAGCTTGTGGGAGGAAGCTGTTAATCAGTTTGGAAGGCCTAGCTTTAATGCAACGCAACAGTTTTCCTGATGGTAGCAGTTCAAAGTGATGGTGGAGATGGTGTGAAGGGTCCCTGACGATCAGTGCCCTGCTCACGCAGCAGCGCTGGAAGAGTTCCTGGACACAAGGGAGAGAAGCTCCAATCATCCTCTCAGCTTCCCTGACTATACTCTGCAGAGCTTTGTTGTCCAACATACTGCAGCTGGAGTACCATGTTAATGTCAGCACACTCTCCACCACATCTCGGTCCTGAGGATGCTGGTGGGGAGAGAGGTTTGTTTCAGCTTCCTAAGGAAGTGCAGTCTCTACTGGGCCCATTTTGGGATTCCTGAGGTGTACTTATTCCAGCTCAGGTCCTGCAAGATCTGCACTCAGAGGAACTTGATGTTCTCCACTCTCTCCACTATGCAGCCGCTGATGCTGAGTGGAGCGTGCTCAGGCCGTGACCTCCGGAAGTTGATGAATAGCTCCTTTTTTGTTTTGTCCACACTGAGCAGCAGGTTGTTCACTCTGCACCAGCCCTCTAGGTCCGTATCTTCTTCCCTGTACATTGATTCCTCATTTCCCCGGATGAGTCCCACCACTGTGGTGTCACTGTGGTTCCCCTTGTGTCTGGGTACACAGTCATGTGTTAGCAGTGTGAATCACAACAGACTGAGTACACAGCCTTGAGGAGATCCAGTGCTCAGCGTGATGGGTTTGGAGATATTTTTCCCCACACTGACAGACTAAGGTCTTTCAGTCAGAAAGTCCAGGATCCTGAGACATGTGGCCAAGTACGTAGGAGTTTCTCTATTAGTCTCTGTGGAATGATGGTGTTAAATGCTGAGCTGAAATCAATGTACAGAATTCAGGTATAGGTGTCTTTTATGTTCTAGATGAGTGATGACTGAGTGCAGGGTGGTGGCTATTGCATCCTCTGGGGAGTGGCTGGGCAACAGGCAAACTGGAGCAGATCAAGTGATGCAGGGAGGCTACTGTGATGTGTGGCTTGACGAGCCATTCAAAACACTTCATCACAATTGGGGTCAATGTGGTAGGGTGGCAGTCACAGACAGGGTACCTCTGCCAACTCACCAGCGTCTCTGAGCACACATCCTGGGGATGTTGTCCGGACCTACTGATTTCTGTGGGTTGACTTTGGCTGGGGGCCTCGTAGTCTCTGCTGCCATGATAGTTGGAGCAGGCCCGTCAGCTGGTGGAAATGGACCAGCCCTACCTCTGGATGTAGGGTTTGCTCGAGCAAAGAAATCATTGCAAAATCATTGATCATTGAAATCATTGTCTGGAAGAGAAAGGTCATTGTCATCGAGCCCCTGCTTACACTTGTAATCTGTCAGCACCTGGACTTTCTGCCACATTCGTCTGGTGTTTAGTGTTGCAGAGGTGTCCCTGGAATTTCTTTACGTGGATGCGTGTTGCAGCCTTGATGCCCTTTTGAGCGTGCAGACCTAGCTGAGCGGAGAGCAGTCTCATCCCCCACCCTAAAGGCTGCATCTCAGGCTGTCAGCAGTGAGTGCACCTCTGTGGTCATCCAGGGTTTCTGGTTGCCACGAGCAGTGAAGGTCTTAACTACAGTAACCTCCTCCATACACTGCAATGTAGCTGATTACTGCTTCTGCATACTCTTCAAAGTCTATCTGGTCTCCTTGAGAGGCTGCTGTCTGAAAAACCTCCAAGTCCACGTGCATAAGCAATCCTGAAGCATGGAGGCTGTACCCTCTGGCACTGTCACTGGTCTGTTACCACCATACCATACCAGCTTTATTATTGGAGCACTTTAAAAACAACTAGGCTGACCAAAGTGCTGTACAATCAAATAAACATAAAAGTCAAACACAGACCAGAAATAAAAACAAGACAGTGAAAGATACAAGATGTGTCACTCTTGCTCAAAGGTCTGGGAATAAGTGTATTTTTAAGTGCGATTTAAATACAGAAACTGAAGAAGTTTGTCTGATGAGCAGAAGAAGCTCATTCCAGAGTTTAAACCCAGTACTGAAAAGGCTCCATCTGCAGCTTTGGAACAACTAAAAACATCTGGTCAGAAGACCTGAGGGAACGAGAGGGGATATATAAGTGTAGCAGGTCAGACAAATAAAAAGGGGCATGGCCATTCAAACACTTAAAAACAAAAGAATTTTAAAAGTGATTTGTAAATGAAGTGGAAGCTAATGGAAGGAGGCTAAAATCTGAGTGATGTGCTGTCACTTCTTAGTACCTGTTATAAATTTGGCAGCAGCGTGGTTGGACAAGCTGAATCCTAGAAATACAAGTCTAATTCCAGACAGTGAGTTGCAGTAATCCAGACGGGAGGTTATAAAAGTGTGAATTGTTGTTTCTAGATTACATTTTAACAGGCGTCTAAGATGCAAAAAACAGGATTGCACTCTTCCAACTACGCTATGCCTCAGAAGTGGTGCGTAAGCAGGAACCAGCATAGCAGAATGGCCTAGGTGGGAATGAGGGGTTGCCTTGCATGCGTCTGGGTAGTTTTGTATTCACCAAGTCCATCGTATTCTCTCCTCTGGCTTTAAATTTCACACACTGCAAAATGGGGGAACGCCATTTTTAAACCATTTGTAAGTGGTTAAAAATCCCTGCAATTGCTACAAAGCTGTGTAGGTGTTTATTCAGAAGCTTACTGATGGCGCCCTGCAGCCCCGTAGGCACTGGACTGATGTCAGCTGATGACAGGAACAACTGGCTATGTACAAACTGTATTTTTGAGTGAGAGTACACAGTAATGTATGGTCTGTCTATAATGCCTGCTTATGTCACAGGTCTGATTGGAGTTCAGCTGACAAAGTACTCATTCTGAAGAAGTCTACACACGAGGGAATGCCTGATTCCACAGTCCTAAGAATTCCACCCCCCATTCAAGTACTTGAAATGCATCACACAGAGATGAACGATGTAGTTTGCCAATCTGTCTACCTTTCTGACGACAGGTATTCTGTGGGCAGTGAGTGGCACATGGCATCCTGTGGTGATTCACCTGGCTATTTGGATGAGGTTGTCAGTGGGCAACAAGAGTACAGATGTTGCCCCGTATGCCCCTATCTGGGATAGATGAGGAGGTGCATCTTGTGCAGGTGCCCCCTCATGCTCGACTCTGGGGACTTGGTGTGAGAACAGTTCTGTTATATTGGCTCAGTCCAGGGTGTGCAGGCTGTGCATTTTTTCCTTATCTTGTCATCTGTGATTATGGACACTGGGGGAGCTTCAGATGGCCTCTTCGTGCCTTTTCTCTGTTTGAAGAAGTATGAAGATGCTGATGGTACAGCATGTAGAGCAGTGGAATCCTTTAGGATTGTTTGATTTTGACTATCCTGCTTTTTTCAGAGGTGAGTAGCAGAGACAGGCTTTTGTTGGCAGGGGAGAAGATGACCTTTTCATGACCTCTTCCTACTGATTTTGAACAGCAGCCAGACCCATGAGACAGCCTGGTAGGTCTTAGGGTGACCCAGTGGATTCTTTCTGCAATGACCAATGGATAATTAAGTTAATCCATTAACTTAATTCCAAAGTGCCCCTGTGGTGTGGGTATTGCCCACTCAGCAGTAATCCTTATTGAGCTGGACACAGTCAGCTAATACAAAGTAATATCTATTTCCCCCCTATTGGACTCTGTGGTTGTAAGAAAGGTGAGGCTAGCCACTGTTAGCACTGTCTATGAATCCTGTACTTGTCTACCCATGCCCTGAAACTTGGAATGCTGACAGTTGCCACTATCAGACACCTTCTCGACAAAGACATCCACACTGCGCATGAATGCAGTAGCTACAGTTTGTGAGTCAACATGGTCTCAGGATTCTCTGTCATCTGAATGATTCTGTGCAGTTTCAGGGGAGCAATATTGCCTTAGGTGGTTCTGTTTTTGAAACGCAGTCAGTGCCTGTGTTGTCCCTGAACCAAAAAGGTTTCAGCAAAGAGAGAATTTCCACATAATCATGATCATGTGTTGTGTCTCAGGTGGAAGACCTTTTCTCACATGCATGCATTTTCAGTTGACCAGGGACTTTACCATTGTGTCACTAGACTCATTTTGTCTGTGCATGCAGTGATATATATGTAAAGGTGTCTCACTCTGATACACGTTCACAATGTGTGTCAGACAAGGCAAAGGCAGTCTTTTCTGCCGGGGGGAGGGGCTTTCAATGTTTGATTTGTCATTAAAAGCAGGCATCCATAGTTTCTACCACCCCTGCTTCCCTACACTGGTTTTCAGCAGCATCCCCTGTAGACCATGTGACAAGCATCAAATGGCCTCTGCACAGACGTTGGTTAGATCATCACATGAATGTCTGAGTTGAGCGCTGTTGTCCACACTCCAAGACTGGGAGAGAGCAGTGTCAGCAGCCTAGACAGACCAGCATGGGGGTCTGTGTTCCCCCATTCTGTGAAGGTTGTGGGACCATGCAGTGGCAGTGGGCTCACCATCTCTTCTGCTACTCAGAGTCACTTGCCAGGGCAGCATCAGGGCTCATACCAGAGAGGGCCCTCACCAGGGTGAAGAGAGGCATAGGTTGATGAGTACAGAGGTTTTGTAGTCTCCTTTGCCGGCCCAGCATCCTGTTAGTTTGAGTTAATGGCCCGTCCATTTTCAGATTTAACCTTTGTTTGCTGGTTTGTTGCATCTGGAAACACAACCTAAGAAGGCCATCCACATCTAAGGTTTGTCCTTTGCCACTGCCCTCTGCTGGTTGAAAACTGGATGCTGTTGCTGAATTTTGTTGATCAGGTGGTAAATGATATATATGCATAGTTTAATTTAGTATTTTATGATTATTTTTCACAGTATTTAAATGGTTATTTTGCATAACTTGCAATATACAAGACCACATATACAAACACCTGGACGTCTGACCCAAGCAGCAGCAGTTTCCACTTGAAGTGATACAGATTTGGAAACATTTTAAAACCTGATTGATACTAGTACTAGCATACCAGTTTGAGCTGTTTATCTAGTGAGATGTCTGTGATCTTTCAAATAAATCACACTCTTCTTGAGAGGTACAGAGATGACGGTGCTTTACATAAATATGGCAGATGAGGCTGAACATTTCAACATAACTTGCACTCCTTTCAAGGCCTTGTTTGAATGTCTGGAAGAAGTTAAAATGTGGCTGGCTTCAAATTTCCTCAAACTAAACAAAAAAACTGAACTCTTATGTGGTAACCCTGAACTCTGTGGCTTGGCCCTTTTAAGCAAGCACAAAGTGAAGCCATTTCTTTGCTTTGCAGATTTTGAAAAGGTCACCCATGTCTTTAACTCTTCTAGTTTAGACTACTGTTATAGTCTTTATTTTGGTGTCAGTTCAGCACAGATTAGCAGACTGCAGATGGGCCATAACTCTGCAGCTCACCTGCTAAGTGACACACGCAGTAGAGAACAGATAACACCATCACTGACTTCTCTGCATTGGCTTTCAATTACTTTCCGTATCCGCTTTAAGATCTTACTGTTTGTTTTTAAAATCAATTCAATTTATTTGTATAACGCCAATCATAATCAACGATTATCTCTAGGCGCGTCACAATTCAAGGCCGAGACCTCAAGACTATACAGAGAGTAAACCTAACAGAACCACCAAGATCAAGACAAGGACAACAGGGGGAGGAAAAGCTTCCTTTAAATGAAGAAAAAACCTCCAGCAGAACCAGCGACTCAGGGTAAGAGGACATCTGCCTCGATCGGTTGGTATTAGTGGACAGAGAGACCCCTGCATGGGCTGGCACTGTCCTACATCAGTGATCTTTTAACGTTGTACGTCCCGTCCCGTTCTCTGAGGTCCACTGAACAGTCACCCCTTGCCGTCCCCAGGTCCAGACTAAAACCGAAAGGAGATTGGGCCCTAAGCTATGGAACCATCTGCCCATTCACATTAGGACCTCCCCCACATTAGAAACCTTTAAAACATATATATTCTCTTGCTTTTACACCACATTGAGTTTTGGCATTGCTTTTATGTTCTGTTGTTGTGGTTTGTTTGGTTTTATAGTGTTTTAGTATATTATTCATTAGACCTGGGAAGCATGTTGGCCAACTTATGCTGTTTTTAAATGTGCTGATAAAATCTTTCAATTTTTTATTTTTTATTTTTTTTTGACAGTTTGCACATGGAACATGTTGCCACATGACACTAAGTCTGCAGCTTGCTAGTCAGTGGAAGCCGTGACAGTTATTGAGGTGCATTAATCACACTGGCCCTGATTTATGAAAAGGGTGTATGACAGAAAACAGGACATACGCTCATTTTCACACGAGGCTCAGCATTTATCAGTGTGATGGTGGGATGGGATCAGATCTCACACAGCTCTGAGCTGGTGGCGCAGTCAGTGTGGACATAAGTGTCTGATATTCTGGTTGACATGGAAACATCTGCACTCGCGTAATCGTCATATAAGAATATGTGAACAGAATGAGCAGGGGTTTGGTTTGATTCTGATGTGTGCAGTGACATCACAGAAGAATCAGATGCAGATGATGAATCACGTCTGATTAGAGGTTTGTCAGGTTTTCTCTCTTCTCATCCAGAAGACGGGAGCAGAACCTGCAGATCGCTGGGTTCTGTGGGTGGGGGTCCAGAGTGGTTTATCTGACACCTGTTCACGGACTCCTGATTTAAACTAAATTCTACCATAACACAGATGATACAAAAATGACAGGATTTGATTCATTTATTTGACCACCATCCAGTTGGACACAGCGGTGGGCGTCTATGTCTCATCGGTGCTCTGTGCTCGTCACTCTGGATCACTGGTGGAGGGGGGGCCTGCTCACCTGTTCCATATCCCATTGTCCGTGCACAAGTGTCAGCTGTGACTTATTTTTTTTTTTAGTCTGTATAGAATTAATGCATCTTTTAAATCATTTTGTTGCAGTAACAGTGTACAGCATCATTTATGACACTAGTGACTCTATATGATGTCTCCTTCAGGTCAGTAGGTTCATCTGGTCGTTTTCTATTGTTTTCTATTTTGTGGTCAGTCGTTCTTCTTCTTGGTTGAGTTCTGCAGCTGCATGTTTTAAAATGAGGGCCAGGTGCAAAAAAATTGTCACATGCAGGTGACAATTGTTTTCAGCTGCCTGATTTATCAAGGTTGGTTTCGTACGGTGAAATTGGCGAGACCCGACTTCTTTATCTTCTTTATGAATACCATGTGAATGTCAGCAGACAGTGGATTTATGTCCGAGTCGATGCTAGTTTCTACACTCGTTTGATAAAGGAGGGTGTTCTACATCAGACACAAGGGTTCAGGTCCAGCTTCATGCAGTGTACTTTTATACAGGTCAAACCATGACCCCTCCCCCTTCCCTCTACCTAAAAATCCTCACCCCACTGCACTTTCACAAGGAAGTCCTTTTTATGCCAAAACTCATGAAAATGGAGACCATGCCAAACTGCTGCCATGGTAACTGTCTGGCGTCTACTGGGCTTTGGCTGTTTGTAATAATACAACACGCCTGTTGTATTATTGTTTTAGTTTGTGATGATTTCAGGGTGAGGATGTGTTTTTAATTTCAATATCTGGTCCGTCTGCTGCTTATGTGAAATTTCAAAGCAGTAGGAGTGAGATTCAATTCACCTTTTATTGTCCCCCACAATCTAAAACGGTTTACACACTCCAGGTTCACTGTGCCTTCAAACAGCCCCAAACCTCATGGAAATTATGTTTTTTAATTTTGTAATCATCTGGTTGACTACTTGTCTTGACTGGAACTTTGATGACCCTGGCTGTTCTTACCTCTGTTAACACCAGAGGCCTGTATCATGAAGCGACATCTGACAGAGGTTAGTCATGTCTGTAAGCGAGCAGGAAACCCTAACCTGGTCTAGAACAGGATATGTTGAAGATTACACATTAAAACATCTAAAACCATCACACTACTGACTAAATCAGCAACAGCTTGCATGATGGGCGGTTCGCAAGACAACAGCTTCAAGCTCGGCATAATACAGACATGGATAAAATTGTTGGTACCCCTCTGTAAATGACAGAAAAACCCACAATGGTCACAGAAATAACTTGA
>JAQQAE010016951.1:0-11618 GCA_029823295.1 Pseudamia nigra
CTCGTTTCCCCGACCCGTTCTTTTGCCTCGCCCTACCTGTGAGTGTTAAAATGTTAATAAACTGGCTTAAAATGAACTCTGCTCTGAGTCCCGCGTCTGAGTCTCCCGCCAGTGCGTTCAGTCATGACACAAATACTCATGGACACCAGTGATACATTCAGCCTCTTGCCAGTCCTGAACTCATACAATTATGCTGTAGGTTTAGGTGACAGTAATCTGAACCAAAGTGCAGTCAGGACCCAAAAGCACAACTCAACAGACTGGGATCATTCACTAATCAGTCTCTGTAATGAAAGCGGTTCAGTACACTGGCAAAAGTCACACAAGCAAACAAATCCAAAGGGAAAGGCAGATCAGTGAATAGCAGGAGACAGGCAGGAGGTTGGTGCACGAGGAGGCAACACGAGAGGAGCAAAGGAATCTGAAGGAGCAGGCGAAAGGGTCGTCAAACAGGCAGGAAGGTGGTCGTACGCACAGGCATGAAGATACAGAGGTTCGCTGGAACAAGAATCAAGGAGAACTGTTATGGTCTGGCAAAGACAAAGGGAGACAGAGGTTTATATACAATATACTGTAGGATGAGGCAGGGCAGAAAATCAGACACAGGTGGAATTTTCAGCTAAACATTAATCTTGTTGCTTATTTTTGTTCATTTTATGATTCAACCACACACCCTATAGCAGGGGTCTCAAACTCGTACCATGGAGGGCCGAGACCCTGTGAGTTTTCTTTCCAACTAGTCTCCAACCTGCAGATTTGACTGATTAGCCCCCCCCCGATGTCTGATCAGTGAAATCACCTGCTTTAGTGACTGGTTGGACAGAAAACCTGCAGGGTCTCAGCCCTCCATGGCATGTGGAGTTTGAGACCTCTGCCCTACAGGATTACTACAGGTATTGGATTTGTACTGTAATTTTAGCCTCTGCACATAGGCATACATATAAATAAAACATATTGTTTTAAATACGTACATTTATATAATATGGAACTTTTGGGACAATAAAAACCCTCAATAAATTATTACATTTTTAAAATTTTGGATTCCTTTTTGTTGATTGGTTATTTTGCACATTTATGTTCATTTTGTTCATTCTCTTTTCTTCCGGCTGCCAGAGAGAGCAGACGCATTTCTATCTGCTCCCGTCCCCGTTTCCCTGCATGCTACGTCTGTCTGCTTGTTTTTTGTGCACATTCTCTGTCAGCGTCTCCCCCCTAAACTCAAAACAACATGGAATTGACCAGTGGGACCTCAATGAAATTGACACGCAGGAGACGGGTCGAGGGGAACCCAAGGTCCTCTGAGGACAGCGGCTGCTGGACATATAGGAGTCAGTGGACGCACGGAAACTTATGTGTTTTTGAGACACTGTTCACTGGGGTGTGATGGATATTTATCTATTCGGAACCATGATAACAGGATTTATGCTGATTGGTGTGGGTGTTTTCTGGTACAAAAATATATTAAATTGGAGTATTGAGGAGATGAAATCCCTGTCTGCCTCCATAAAGCGACGGCTATCTTGTTTTGTCTTTGGATCCCTCGGCCTTGGAACAGGCTGTTGTCTCCCCCTGGGAGTGGACTCTGCTCGAGAATGTGCTGCTTTACCCTCCCCCGCTTTCAAAAACATACTGATTGAAAGCTTTATGAACTTTCTGAAGGACATGTTGCCTGCCATGGTGTGAACCACCAGATCTGGACAATTTGCACTGAAGAAGGATTCTTGACTTTCTATCAGAACCGATAACACACAATGCATCCATTGATAATATGCACATTTAACATACACACCTCAACTCTCTCTGACCTTGCTTTGTTATTGTAAAGAAGCTGTTGTCTGCTTAATGTGCAATAAGAGGGTTTATTTCAATGTTTTCATAATTTTGCTCACTCATGAGCTCAATTCTGATAAACTGTGCTTTTTTTCTCTCTGTCCTCATGTATCACCCCCGTCCCCTTCTTTTTTCCCCAAACTGCAAGATGTGAGCTCAGTTCGCTGCCATATGTGAATTTCCCCTTTTGTGGGATCAATAAAGGATGTCTATCTATCTATCTATCTATCTATCTATCTTGTTCATTCTTTGTTAAGTTTGTTCATTTCCTACACTATTTTATTCATTTTTGGACTGATTATTTAATTTTTGTTAACTTTCTTGAAAATTCTGTTCACATTTTTGCATGTTTTCTATGTATAATAATACACAGAAAACATAGCTATATAGTGTACACTATATTATAATTTGTTCTATTGGTCCTGAGTGTGTTGCTATGGCGACATGTTGCCATAGTAACACACACTGACTTTGATTTTTATATTTTCTGCCCTGTGAAGTTGAATTAAATAACCCTAATATGAATACTATGCATGTTCTGACTTATTTCAAGTTCACACACTTGAATGAAATCCTACCTAGTGAAACTTTTAAAAGGAAGCAGGATATTAACAGAAGACACTGCTTGCACTTTTGCCAGACTTTTTTTAAGTTGCTAAAACAGCTCACTTCTGTATTGACACTCAAACATTTTGACTCTTGAATTCTTACAAACAGTCAAAATGCATCAGGGTGATACTGTGAAGGTCCCTTGTGAGGAGACTACAGGTCAACAAGAAGTCATGGATGACCCTGGCAGAGAGAGCAAGGATGTCTGTCAGGAAAATAAGGATCGTAAAACCAAAGTCAAGGTCTTTGGCATAAAGATGGGGTTCTCCAAAAACAAGCACAAGCAGCAGCTCCAAGAAGAAAATGAGGTGCTGAATGCTAAGAATGGAGCCCTTCAGCAGAAAATTGAGCTCCTCCGGATTCAGAAGGATGACCTCTGCAGAGAAAACAAGGCTGCAAAAAAAGAAATCGAAAAACTGAAACGTCACAGCAAGTCTCTTGAAAAAATGGTTGACCAGTTGAAAACGAAAAAGCAACCCGTGGAAGAGCAGAATCAGGTCTTGGAAATACGGAATGTTAAGCAGCTGTCTACCGGACCGGAGCAGACACAAGGGGGGGACACTAACAATGACCTCCCATATGATGGCATGGTCAAGGAGAAGAAGCTGCTGTGGGAGAAAAGGGCAGCCTCATTGCTTTGAGGAAACACAACATAGCGCGTGAGGAAGAAGTCTAGAGGTTGGAGGAGCAAGAGAAGACATCCCTGATTCAGGTTGAAGATGTCAAGAACACCACAACAGCGAAAAACTAGACTTATCCATGCTTGGATCCTCGGATACACTAGAAAGACAGAAAAAAGCACAGTTTCCAGAATTAGACTCAATAGTGAGCAAAATTATGGTCACGTAGAAAAAAACCCTCATTTTGCACGTATAGCACAGTTTCTCACACATTAACAAAGCAAGGTCAGAGGGATGGTGTGTGTGTATAAGTGTGATAACTGGGTCAAGGTCAACATCAACACAGAGTTTGGTCGTCCCAAACGTATTAAGTTACAGTGCCAACATACATGCCTGCATACATACATACAGATAGGCAAACAGATGGCACTGACTGCCCTACCCCTGGCCCAACTCTGCAGGTGTGGGAAATAACCAAAATATGAACAAAAAAAAATCAAACCAAAAATTAGGAAATAAAGAGAATGAACCAAAAATGAACAAAAAGAAGCAAAATGCACAAAAAAATATCAAAAAATTGAAAAGCAAAAAATTGATGAGTAAAAACACTTAACTTCTTTTGGTTTCACTCTTTATTGAGTTTCTGCACTTTGCCTTTGTAGGACTACGTACATGTCAAAATCAGCATTTCCCCTCAAGCTCATGATTGATGGCCTTTATAAATTAACATGCATATACATACATCATGCACGGCTCAAACACCTTTTTCTTTCTTTCCACTTTCAGGCAACCTCATCCTTTTCCCTATCATAAGAAAAAAATAGCCCCAATGAAATCTAGTAACAATATGTTTCTGACTCATGATACAAATCAAAACCAACATTTTTACATAGACAAAATCAGTTTGTTCTTAATTATAATGACAAACCTAAAACAAACTAAGCATGTTCATCTATTTATTCTCATTTATCTCAGTTGAGCTCATTTAGTTATCCTGACATGTCTCTTTTCACTCCTTTATACTTCAGGGTTACTTCATCCCATCATTCTTCTGCCTCTTTGTGTCCACTTCTCTGACTCCTGTACAATGCTTTAACTCTGCAGTCCCTCCCTTCTTATCGTGCCATGCAGCTTGGCCGGATCAGGCAGTATAACGTGGACTTACCCAGAGGAGCAACGCCGGTTCCTCTTCTGGGTCCACATATTGTTTGGGCTAGGCCCTGTATTTATTTAGATGTAAATCAGCTTGCAGAAGTCCTTGTGTTGTGGGTGGCGGACTAAAGGCTCATTTGGCGGAGGAAGTCAGCCCTGTCGAGATTGGAACTATGCAGATTGTTCTCCATTATGAGGCTGTTATTGATGTGAAAGACTGACATCATGTAGACTCACCCACACCCTTCTCTTATTCATTACTCAGCACTGTGTAAAAAGGCTGGACTTCTTTGAATCTAATATGATGCGGTACAGGGCATGTAAAGGTGACATCTACATATAATTGAAATACAGAAATGGAACCAGCTAATGATTGATATGAACAAACATTTATTATGACTGGAACTGCTATGGTTTAAAGTTTTACTCCTGCTGACACTAGAAATTTGACTAGGAAAAAGAGCAATAATCAAGATAATATTTCTGCAATGTAATCGCCAGTATAAGGACACTTTCTACTAGGCACACTTTGTGGAAATGCAAGTGATTTAAGAGGGCTGTACCAAAATGAATGCAAAAGTGTGCAGAACTTTTTAAAGAAATGACATACTCTACCGGTGAAAAGTTTGCAACACACCTTTTTCTTCAGTGGTTTTTATTATTATTATTTTTTAATATTTTCAACATTGTACATTAATACTAAAGACATCCACACTGTAAGAGTACATGTTTGGGATTATGTATAAAACAGAAAACCTTTAAAAAATCCACATCATGTTATATTTTAAATTGTTTAAAGTAGATGCATTTAGTTTTGATGACAGCAACAGGCAGTCATGAGGTTGACACTGGGAGTAGTTTTCAAATCCTGTCAAGACTTAATTTGTGCCTGCTTAATGTGCTTTAGACCTTCAATTGTATTGTGCAGAGAAAGGAGGGGATAGAGAGCCAACAGTCCTACTGGAGCTACTGCAACTACTGTACAAATCCATATTATAGCACTAATAAAGCTATTGGCATCATACCTATAATTCCTCTGGACATGACAAGTAACTGTCTAAAGCACATTAAGAAGGCAGGAGACTGGTAGTGTAGGGCATTAAAACTGCACATGATGTCAGAGTATCACTTCCTTTGTAGAAAGGTACTACTCAATTTAGTCATGTTCACAAGTGGTGCATTTGCATCATCACTGAGCCCAATTCTTAGAATGTTTTTGGAGAAATATCTGTACATATTTGAGCAGACTTCCACTCTTTGTGCCATCAAATCAGGTGTCATTTGCTGAGATACATGTTCCAAAACTCCTATGTCTTCCACCATCTTCTCTGTGGCATTGTACCCCGGTTGTGCAGCAAGTGCTGCCATTATTTCAGTCATTAACCCACAAAATTTAAGGAAACACTTAATGTTGTTTCAAATAGTGGTTTTCAGTGGGTGGGTCAGGACACAAACAGTGGGTCATGGAAACATTCTGAGTAGGTTGTTAAATGTACAGATTTAAAAAGAAAATCAAAAAAGTTTGGAAAAAAATAACACTCCACAAGATTATCAAAAAAATTGAACATGATTAAGTAAAAAATGATTAAAATAGCCAAAGAAATGAATAAAAAGCCATTATTTCTATAAAGCATTTGTGGATTATTTTGTTCATATTTGTTAATTTGTTTTCATTTTTATTCATTATGAAAATATGTGCATGCTTTCCTAAAAAAAATACACTCAGATGATATACACTATATGTTTACTATTTTCTAAAGTACATTTGTCTGATTTGAATTTGATAACAGTGGGTCTCAACTTGATGGTTAACAAAAATATGGGTCACAAGTGGAAAATACTGCTTTTTGTGTTGACGCTGTGGAATGCTCCTTTAACCCGCAGCATCCTGACTGCGCTCTCATGTCCTCTCAAGGCTTCCGTACACATTCCTTCACTGTCTGTGTGCGGTGACAGAACAAGCATCCGTGCGCTAAAACCACGTCCAGGTCCAAACTATGGAAGAGATTAACAGCTTTGAAGTGGTTCCGTGCACAGACTCCGACTACCTGAAGCCGTTCAGGGTGCACTATAACCAGGTGAGTTATTCCCACGTAACCGCTGGTAGACGCTGGAGGATGCTGAAGGCTAGTTAGCCCAACCCCCATTCATTTAGCAGCTAGCTGTTAGCACAACATGAAGGCTGAGCTGACCTCAAACACAGGCAGCAACAAATGGCATTCCTTCATTCTTATTCACCAAGCTGTTATATTTAATATGTATTCATTTACTATATTGCAGCCACTGGCACCGGATTAATAGCAGCTAGGATGCAGCTACAGAAGCTAGTATGCTAACGTGTCTGCTGCAGGGATTGCTGTATGGGCATCACTGTTAGCACATGCTTTTCAATAAGAGGTGAAAGTAACATGATTTAGCAGCGTTTCTTCCTTAAATAGCAGATCAGGTGAGATATGTTGACTAAATTAGTGAAGTTTGATGTCAGAGCTCCTTTCACACAGCAAGGTCAATAAGTGTAATTATCAATGGTACAAATGACACCATAAGAAACGTTAAAACACTAACAGTTCATGTCATTTTCCATTTAATGTGTGTGTGTGTAAATAATCTTGTGATCTTTGGGTTACAGGTTTTATATTACTGAGCTGAAGTAATTTATCAGCCACTAAATTAATCACCAGCTACTTTCAGGACTGTGTTTTTAAGGAAAGAAGTCAAATCTAATTCCAGTTTTTTTTTTTTTTTTGGCTTTCTTTATTCCTGATTGACAGTAAATAACATCACAGTTTTGGACCAAACAGCAAATTAGGATGTATCCATTTTTTTTTTCAATTCTGACATTTGACAGAGTAATGAAATGCTAGATTTCTGTCATACACTTTTTACGGGGATAATTCACGTCACTGTCCCTTGTTATATGGTGATAATTATATTTATTGTAATATGTATTTTCATTTTGTCTTCAGGGTGTATTATTTTTACACTGTCAGATAAATAATTTGCAAAACTCACGTTGCACTAATTTCTTATATTTTGAGTTTAGGTTTTGAAATCCAGCAAAGTGTGCAATTACCGGCTTCAGTCCAAGTCTTATTTTATTTTTGGCTTTGAAAATATCTGTATTTTTCCCATTCTGTTTGAGTTGTGGAATAGACTTTTAAGACAATCTATGGACAACCCTGTAAATTCCATTGTAGATGACAAATGCGTGTTTTTTTAACCTTGTCTAGGTGACAAAAGCCTCTCCGTGTTGTTTTATATGCTGGCAAAAGGTTTACTTTGTCCACTCGGATGTTCAGAGTGGATTAGAGCTTACCTTATTCTAGCAGTGAGTATTGCCAGGTATTAAAACATAAAGACACCCTAAGTGGTGTGTGATTGGAGGGATAACTGTGGTGAGGGAAGCTCCATGAGGAGGTTTTGGGGGTTCACACCTGTGACAGCAGAGGGAGGGGGTCTAAGCATGTTAGAAGAATGGCTAAATGGCTACGATGGCAGATGGACAACAAAAGGAGTGCTCTGTCCTGTCCTTCCTTTCATCCTCATCATTTCTTCTGTGCAGATCAGGAAGGGTTATTCGGGACTCCCCACAAAGGCTTTTCACTCACACTGAGGGAGCATCTCTTCCCAAAACCCTTTATGTTCCTCAGCACATCTGGTCACTCAGAAATGCACTTATAGCACAGAAACACACTTTAAAAGTGGATAATGTCCTGCCTGAGAGGCCTCTTCATTATTAGAGTTTATTACTGTTTTGTCTCGTCTCCACTGCCTCGCTCTACAAAGCAGATGATTGTACCTTGTTGACTCTGGGAAACCCCTCTTATCTTTGTCTCCTCATGCTTGGTTGAATCACTGCTTGCTACTTACACCGGGCTAATTGAGCTTCATTTATTCATTGTAATGGTTTGAATTATTCACCTGGAGTTATTCATCCCATGCAGCCACCAGTGGTTACCCCTTCAGTGAATAAGATAATAATTGTTACCCGTAGCATGCATTTTGTCACACGATTTTGCTTCATCTACCAGAAGATGAATCACTGAAGTGAAATAATTTTGTGTGTGAATGTCTGTTCTGTGGCATAAACTAAGATCCATGTTTTAAATCTATGATTCATAGGGCAGTCGTTCAGTGTGATTGTTCCAACTTTCATGTAAATTTTTCTGTATTTTATTTAATCAAATTCTTGGCAGCCAAAGGGACAAAGTGCCTTAGATTTATTGAATAGTAGAAAAAAGGCCATTTGGTTAGTTTATGTCTGATATGTCTTTCATTTTAATATTTGGCTTATTATGTTAGTGTCACTGAAAAATGTTTATCTTCACATTTTGGTCCAACTTGTTAGGCTGCAACTATGCACTGTTTGTAGGTATTTAACAGTGAGAACAACAGCCACATCCCCATAATGACGAAGCATAAGTTTGACATTCTTTCCTGAAGTAATCCTTTATCAGAGTTACAGATGAAAAAATTCTTTAGCCATACAAAATTCAATATGTAATTTATTTTCCACTTAGCAATTACATCACAGTATAGCACATTTTCTGTAAAGCCATAACATTATGACCATTTACCAGTGAATATTCCAATGGGTTTTGTCTGTGAACATTTAGACCTCAAAGTTATTGCACTGAAACCAGTACATTATGCAAACTAAGTGAGAATCTGAGGAACATTGACAAGGACCAAAGTGTGACGGTACATGGCTGGGTCTCCAAACTGCATCTGCACTGCATCTCCAAACCTAAAGATCTTGTTGGGTGTTCGAGTCTGCAGTGGATAGTATCCCAACAAAAGTGGTCTAGGGATGGAACAACTAGATTTCAACCCAATTAAACTGAACCTAACAGGTACAAATATACTTAAATAATAGAACTAGTAGGGACATGAACACTAACACATGTATATGACTCTATAAGGTGTTATAACACAAATGCACTGTGATGTGGCCTCTCTAGTAGACTGTGACATCTCAGTTTTCATTATGCTGCACTAACATGTTTTCTGTGATTTCTCTTGAGGATGTGCTTTACAACAGTATCCTTGACAGTTAGATGGGTTCATTTCTAGGGATGCCACATGTCCACATACTGTTGTCATTTTTTGCAGGTATAGTTTTCAATTTATACATTTTTTTTCTGTCTAAAATCATCTGATAATATTGTTCTTATTGTTTTTTAGACCTGCTGATCATTAATTCAGTTGGCGTTATGTGTCTGATAATCCTGCTGCTTTTGTTGTGGCTGCTAAGAAGACAAAGACTGAAGCTAAATCCGGAAAAAAAAAAACAGGAGAGCACATGTTGGGATTCAAAGAGAGCTATTGTATCTGAGAATAGTAGTTGATTTTTTTTTTTCTCGTCTGCTGCAGCTGCCAGCTTTATAGTGCAGGAGGTGTGTGAGTGTGATGTGATGGTTATTAGACTTTAAGCACCTAAAAGATCAAGACCATACGTCCCTCTCCACAATAGCCATTCACATAGGGACCTGTCATTTCTGATGCCCAAAGCCAGAGGGACCACATTAATTTCAAGGTCCCGCGTAGCCCGTCCCTGCTTCCCTTCCTCTCTCTTTCTCTCTTTCCCTATGGGCTAATCACTCTGTCGTAATCCATGTCGGCCATGATTCTCCATCTCCCCTGGGCCATTCAAGTGCTCTCCGCCCCTCTCCCCCCCTGCCCCTCTCTCAGCAAGTGGCCTGAGTAGTGAGGGGAACCCCGCCATCTGTGAGTGGTGACAGCATACAGCAGAGCAAATGTGTGTCTGTGAATGTGTGTGTGCTGATACAGTCCCGCTGTTTTACATCATATGCCTTTGCTGAAAAAGAGATGTGCCATTTTAACTGTGAAAAAGTGATATAATTACTTTAATCACACTGTTATAATTTACTGATAACACTGCTCTACAAAGGTGAAGTGCAGTAACTTAGCAAACAGTGAACCAAAAAATTGGTTTCTAGTTTCGTTTTTTTTTTTCTTTCTTTTTTTGTATTATTTTCTTCATTTGTTTTATGTGAATTTTTTATTATTTTGGTAATTTCTGTGATCGCATTATTAAACTTTTATTTATTTTTGTTGATTTCCTTGATTATTTTGTGGGTGTTTTTTCATTTTCTTCCTTTCTCATGTTGTTCAATGCCCTGCTGTTCTCATTCATTTTGATTCTCATTCTGCACATTTTGGCCATTTTGTTGATATTTATTTTCTACCACATTTTTTGTTCACTTTGCTTCATTTTGTTTTTATTTTGTTCATTTTCTGGAAGTATTCTACATTTTACTCCTCATTTTTTATTTTTTAAATTGTATTGTTCATTTCCTATGTTATTGTGTTCAGTATTTTTCTTCTTGATTATTTTGCTAACTATTTTGTTCATCTTCAGTCAAATCACCAAAGCCAAAGTGCAGTATCTTACCAATTTTGTCTCAGTTACTCAACATGATTGAGTCACAAAATAAATCAGTTCACACGATGTCTAATTCTAGTCTTGACTCAATTTGAAACAAATACTGAAATAAATTACTGCTCTTTGCCTTTTTGGGGCAGAATCTTGAGCACATTGAGGGAAAGCTCAAAGGTCAGATTATCTGATTTTTTGTATTGCTACCCTTGCATGGAGAAGACTCGGGTCACCAAACTTACTCCGTTATGAGGTCAGCACTGGCAGTGAGGCTAAGTGGTACCTGTGGCATCTCCCAGTATTTTTTTTTGGCTGACATTTTGGAGCTAAAAAGAGCATGTAACCATATTTGGACAAATGGTGGCAGAGCTACTGGCCCATAGTATGTCAGGGATTTCATAGGTAAGCTAATACTAGCCACTATCTTACTGACACAGTAAAACTTCATCAAGCATTGCCAAAGAAAGTCATATTACAGTGTTGCTAGTGTAAACACGCCCACAACTACAATTGAGTGTATCTCAGGTAAAACTATGCTCTACTGAATAAAAAGAAGATACAAAGGTTTGAATTGGTCTGACTGTGCTGGTGACATGTCAATCAAAGCCCAAGACAGCAGTGATCTGTTGAATCATTTGTCGTAATAAGGGTCCAAAGAAAACATTTGAGACCATGATGACTCATGACAAACATTTATTCACTTAGTATTTTCAGGGAGAAGTTCAATGTAACTCTAAGGGAGTCGGGGCTTCTTGGTTCCCACTGAACGGTGCCCCAGCAGGCAATGGCGGTATTACACTGCCTCGCCAAAAAAAAAGTTGCCACCTGGATTTAACTAAGCAAATACAGTAAGAGCATTTCCACATGCACAATGTAAAGGGAACTCAAGGGATTGGGACTGAACAGCTGTGTGGCCTCAAGAAAACCACTAATCAGTGAGGCTAACTGGGGAAAAAAAGGCTTCAATTTGCTAGGGAGCATAAAGATTGGACTCTGGAGCAATGGAA
>JAQQAE010016952.1:0-11618 GCA_029823295.1 Pseudamia nigra
TAACCACAGGTTTTCAGGGCCTTCTTTATGTGATCCTCTTCTTTCTTTCTGCCCTCCATACCTGTTGGGACGCTCTGGCGAAACGTCTTCAACCAAATTTCCAGTCCAGTCGATGGAAGAAAAAACCACACACCTTGGATACTATGACCTGGATGACCGAGAATCTTCACAGACTTTCATTTTAAACAGTTTTTTGGAGAGTTAACCTATAATTTCTTCATTTTTTTATAATTAAGTAAGTGAATGACAAATCAAGGAAAAAAATATAAATGAAACATAATGAGAATTGAACTTAATTACTACTACTGAACATTAACAAAATAAGCAATAAATCAGCAAATGAACAATATAATTGATAAAATACACAAAAAATAAGCAAAAGCTGAGCAGATAATGAGGAAAAAAAAATCATAAAATGAACAAAATAAATATACGGAAAAGACAGCAAAACTTGACAATCAATGAACAGATAATCAAAAAACAATAAAATTAAAAACTTGAACAAAATGATAAAAACAAAAACCTACACATCAGTTAGGGTTGTTGGCTTTCAAAACATGTGAGCCTTAACAAAATAAGCAATAAATCAACAAAATAATCAAGAAAATGCACAAAAATGAAAATCTATAAATTGACCAAAAAACCCCAAAATAATCCACAAAATTTAAACAAAAAACATGAATAAATTGAAATAAATACACAAACTTATTCAAAAATGTACAAAATAATCCACAAAATGGACAAAAATAAAAATCTACAAACTGACCAAAAAAGCACAAAATAATAAAACAAAAACTATAAATTGACCCAAGAGGACAGAAATAAAAATCCACAAATTATCAAAAAATGGTAAGTATTCCAAAAAATGAACAAAAATGTAAGTAAATTCACAAATCAGACAAAAAAGGGGACCCAGTAATCTAGCAATTGAACTAAATAATCCACAAAACTAACAAATAGTAACACATCCACAAATTGACCCCGATAAAGGACAAAATAAACAGCAAAATGAAAAAAAAAAGTAAATAAATCCACAAATAGGCCAAAAAATATAATATAAACAGAAATAATCCACAAGATGAACAAAAGTTACGAGAATAAGCAACAAAAGTCATGAAAAACTAGAAATACCCTGCAAAATGAATCGACATTTTCCAACGGATATGATCAATACACATTATTAAAAACAAATATGCATTGCAGCTGCAGCTTTAAAGCGCCAGAAACACAGACATTAAATCAAACAAATTCACATGTAAGACAAAGGGAAGGTGAATTTAAAAGAACCAGCATAAATAGAGAAAATATTTATTCATTAAAAAAACCTTACACCAGTACAAAATTGCTACATAATATTACTGGGTGGAGAGACAGATGAATGCATACATACAAACTATAAAATGGTAAATAAGGCATCTTGCATATACACAAGTGAAGGCCGACTGTACACCTTCGTTATTATTAAATACATAGCAGTGAATAAGATACATACTTGTAATACAGCTACATTGCATAATCCTTACAAGTACATTTGACCTGCCTGATGATGTCGCATGCATCATTTCCTATTTTCTCACAAAAATCCAAGTGACTACAAGTAAAAAGTTGAAAGCCGCCTTAACATTTCCACTTTAAAGGCTTCAGATTTCCTGCGCGTCATTCTAGACAGTTGCTTATTTGCCTATAAATGTGCAAAAATGACGAGTTCATTCCTATTTGCTGTATTCGTGTTGATAATAACCCGACAAGTGCAACGCATGGACAGTTTGTGCAACAGAACAGACGGAACAAAAACAAAAATCCGAACTTATATTGTGAGTTATGAATACGAAGAAGCTCGGATTAAGTGCATGCTACACGAGACATTACTGAAATATGACTTTAGTGCTGAAGAAAAGCTAAATAAAACACTAGACCGAATCTGATTTAAGGCAGAATTCAGTGTATTGTAGTAAAGAATAAGTTAAGAGTTTGGACTAAAAAGCCATCATTTGATTTTTTTTTTTTTTTTTTTACAAAGCAAAGCCCTTAAAGGTCAACGATTTCAAACTCTTCATGGCTTGGTTCATGCGAGAGTGTCCTGTATATTTGCGATGTTGCATCCACCCCAGCCCAGTGATTCTAACTGCGATTCAGTGCAAATGGACGCAGTTCGTTCATCACCGACGTCCTTTAGCTTGAAGTCAAAAACGGGTTCCTTCTAACGAAATTGGCGATCGGTTGTACAGTAACTTCTTCTGTCGTGTGTCCTCGTCCTTATTTTTTTGGAATGTTTCCTTCTCCTCCCCATCTCATGTGAGGTACCCTTTTGTGGATTTAAATTCGTCATAGCCAGGTTTTGTCCATGCTGGAGTAACAGTGGTCCGCACCGGAGCGTGTCATGCTTAGTCCGTCAGAGTCCACACAGTCGAACACGATGCTCTCCACGTCCACCTCCACGTCCTCTGCAACGAAACCAGACACAGACACGGCTCATTACTCGCACCGGCTTAAGAGAACAGGCACATTTAAGGCTTTTCGAGGTCATTATGATTCCGCAGGTCACTTTTATCCGTTTCACCATTTAAATGTGAAAGATAATATGTGAAAAAATGAGGATTGAGGTTATTTTACATAACCTCATATAGATGCAATAAGATGTACAACAGCAAAGATAATATTAGCAATAAATCAGTAAAATGAGTGAAAATGTCTTAAAAGTTACCAAAATACCCAAAAATTAACAAACACGAATCAAGATAACTGCCCAAAAAAAACAAAACAATGAACACACACATTCACCCAAAAATATCAATAAAATAAGCAAGAAAAGGGCAAAAATCACAAAATGAACAAAAATGACCAATGTAATTCAAATACAATATATATATATATATATCACATGTATCATATATATCTTGTTCTACATGAACAAGATGGTCAAGAAAAAAACAAAAAAAATGAAGCACTGACCAAAATAATCCACAAATTCACAAAAAATTAAGAAACAAAAATCTAAATGAACAAAAATGGCCAGAGAAATGTACAGATTGACCAAAAATGAACAAAATATCACAGAAAATGAACAAGGTGAGCAAAATTGAACAAAACAATCCAAAAAAATGACAAGTGCAGTTCATGTATTTTTTCAGCAGGTTAGTAAAATTACAAAGACACCAAGCTGCTGCTGGCTGGGCAACATGAAGATATATCTCATATGACCACAGTACAATACAGTGTTTCATATTATACTTTATTGTTCGTAACATGGAATCGTAAATTAGAAGCTTTTATCCGACAACACTGCTAATGCTGGGCTGGAGTTTGTGTATAAGCTGTGTGAGATGGCATCAGCTCACCTCTATCGGTCTAGTCTTTTGATTTGAACCGAGTGGAGAGAGCTCAGAAGGAAGGGGTGGTCCCCCCGGATTTTAGCTCCTGCAGCTTTAACTGACTTATGCTCTACACTATGAATCAAAAATGTACACACGCCTTCTCCTTAGTCTGAAATTCAAATTGTAAAAGAACACATGAAGTAAACAGAGAAGTGTTAAACAAACCAGAACGTGTTTTATATTCTCAATTGTCCAAAGGAACCATATTTAGCTTTGATGACAGCTTTGCATTCTCTCATCAGATACACAACATAGTCACCTGGAAAGGTTTTCAATTTACAGGTGAGTTCATTTTTGCCATTTTTTTGCCTTTTTTGATGTGGTTTAGACCATCATTTGTCTTGTGCAGAGGAAGGGTGGGCACAGAGTCAATAGCCCTATTAGTGTTACTAAAACTACTGTATAAATACATACATGGCAATAAACAGTGAAGTTAGAAAGCAACTTTTTGGACTGACTGACCTTTGTTGATTAAAACAATGATGCACTGCCTTTTCTCTTTATTTAACTAGTGTTTCTTGCCATAATATGGATTTGCACAGTAGTTGTAGTTGCACAAGACAACTGATGGTCTAAAGAACATCAAAAAGATAAAGGCTAATGTGGCTACTTCAGACCATCTAAAATATAAAACATGTTCTGGGTTGTTCAACACTACAGTACTTTGCTTACTACATAACTCCATACATGCTCTTTCACATTTACACATGTCTTTCATTACTGTACATTGTTAAAAATAATGAGAATAAAAACACTAAAGGTCTGTCCAGATTTTGCACTGCGTAATATAAGTAAAGTTGAATTAAACTGAAGTGATTACACAGGCTTCTAGCTGCTACTATACATTTATATCAGTTACATCATACTGTAAATCACCAACCTATAGAAATATAATTATAGAGTAAAGACTAAAATGTCCTGAGGTGTAAATGTACAACCAGAGTAAGTGGAACTGCAGCTGTTTCTATAGTGTTGACAGTGTTGTAGGAGCGACGGTTGACCTGTTCCCCGTCCAACACTCACCTCTGTCAGAGTCTGATCTCTCTGAGGACATGGTGGATCCCTGGCTGTCGTTCCTCATCCTCTCCGTGCCTCTCTGCAGCTGCTCCAGCTGAACCCGCAGCTCTCTCTGCTCCCAGCGCAGCCGATCCTTCAGCTGCTCCGCACGTTCATCCTGCTCCTGCAGCTTCTGAAATGAGAAAACGCCGGTGAGCAAACCTCAGGCGCAGCAAACACGATTGTAGGGTTCATCCACGTGACATGCTCTCTGCAAAGACTGCTCTCAACGCGAAGCAAGACAAGCGTCGCGTTTACCTTTATGTGGAGCTGGGCTCGTCTCAGCAGGTTGAGGGTGGTGTTTCTCATCGAGTCGGATGACAGAGGAACTTGCTTCTTGAGCTGCTCCAGGCAGTGTCTCAGCTGAGCTCGTCTGCAAAGCACAAATGATGCTCCTAACCCATGTGCAAATGATTAAAAATCTCTATATTATTTTCTCATTTTAAACCTGAATCTAAGACAGTTCCCTCGATCTGACAGTGGAATGCAATTTTGGACAGAATAAATTATTACCTGTTTTTTTCCAGCTCATTGTGAACAGACCTGCAATTAAGAGACAGTTTGGTTAATTGTGGAGAGAATTTATAATGTAAGTGATGGCTTTGTGATATGTTTTTTTAAAAAGTCAGGCTTTATCACAATTGAATGCAAACATCAGAACCACACCCTTCTGGCAGTTACAAGTTATGTAAGGGATTCACCTATTGCCACCAGCAGATATCTTCTTGCTCTTCTGTTTGCTCCTCTTATCAGACTGACCTGGGCTCAGAGGCAACATCGAAGCATAGCCATGTTCTGCCTCTGCAAAAAAAAAAAAAAAAAAAAAAAAAAACACTGTGAAAAATACAGACTAAATCACTGTGCAACTTTCATTGTTACAACGACACGGAGAGCAGTGTTTCCGATTTAAAGCAAAAATACAAAGCAGCACTGAGCAGGGGTTATTATTATCTCTTCAAGTTATGTTTAGAGTAAAATTGTGAGCGAAATGACCGAGTGAACACTGGTTTACTACTGTCATCAGCTGGTCGTTTTGTTTTTAGTTTTGGCGCCATCAGACACGGTTCTGTTTTAAAGCTCACGTCCATCGCCCCACAGTTAGAAATGTCTCATACGCTGCTTGTGATGCGAAATGAACGAAAACAAAGGTGTGGGGTCGTTTATGAGTGTGTGTCTTGTGGACGCTCTGCGCCGCTCACATTTATTTTCAAATTGGTCCAGATTGGCGCCTTTGAGTACAATGATGCGACCGATATGTAGGTCACTGAGTCAAATGAAAAACACCGCATACACTCACGGTCAAGCTGTGATCTCGATGTTTTGAGACGCGGTTAACGTGCACCGTATGTCTATAACATCTTTTGCATGAATGGTTACAGTCCTTTCATTGAACATTTTTGCTGTTTCAACAATAACCAACTTCCTCCCCTGCAGCCTGAGATTTGACAGAAAAATAATTACCTCTCTCTCTTCTCTCCAGAAACTCCGCGGCTCGAAGAAGAACCTGGATGTTGCAAACGTTCCCTTCCATTTTTAAAGTGTTAAAAATAAAATAAGCGAGGTCAACAACCCTCTGTTGTGTCAAAAGCCTGGAGTGGATGAAGCTCTCTGTGCTACGTCCTCAATCCTCGGAACCCCAACACCGACGGTACATTCACGTACCAACCCGAAGCTCGGATATTTAAGTTGTTACGTACTAACATTGTCATAGCGTGTTTTCGTCAGGAAAGGAACAATAACAGCAAGGACAATGACCCTGCGATTATTTAATCAGTGTATTAAAAAGTACACATTTATCAACTCCCTTATACATTTTCTACATCCAAATAGCCATGGAGCCAACAGCTGTATCTGTTTAAATTTCTTAATTGTTACATTTAATAGTTAAATCTTCTTAATTGATGCATTATTATGTGATCATCTTAATCCCTTGAACATGTGATGCTGAGTGTCCTACATCTGTAATATTCACACTTTCTACTGACATTTATTCCTATGTTAGATTATACCCAACCGAAGAGGGTTAAAACATTATTTAACTACATATGGTGTTTGTGAAATTACATGCCCTGTAACTTTGGCTGATAGTCCCACTATGTGCTGAAAAAGAAAGTATTTCCGCAGGTCTGTAAAGGCACCGGGGAAAAACGTAATCACGCAAAGCACGTCATCCATCCCGCCCGCCCCTCCCACAACACCTTTATGTCAAAAACATTGTACGGTGCAAACTTACTGATCAGTTAAGACTATAAATATTTAATTTTCTTCTTCCTGTACGTCATGCACATTTGCTTCATACAATATACATCAGTTTAAGTATATATTTAGTATTAATTTGCCTCTAACAAAATAATTCTCTGTGAAAGGACGATGATTCCGCGTAATATGTCAATAAAAACACAAATGCGTAAAACTGGGTGAGATAAATAGCGGAAAATATTTGCGCAATAAATATCATAAAACGCAAACAATCGTTTAAACCAAGAAAGCCTGTTCCGAAAAGAAAGTAGGCGGGTTGCCCTCACAAAATATGGCGCTGTGAGGCTTCATTTCCAGGGTAACACAACCGTTGTATTGCACGTGAAGCTGTGAAGCCTCTTTGCCAGTAGTATCTTTAACCTATGAACTCCTGTGTGTGCCAGTCCTCCGCCATATTGACTGTTGTCTTGACTGGAGGAGATAGAGAACATTTTGAGGTCCGAGAAGAAACGAAAGTGTGCTCTTCAAAACATCGAAACTGGTGCAAACTTGGCCAAAGCGTACTATAAACGCCGTCGTAATGGCAAGGAAGAAAAGCAAGCAGCAAGGGGTCACCCAGAAGGAGCTTGTGCCTGGACAGCAGCCCGCACCGAAGAGCCCAGTCTCTCCCGGCGATGCAGCTGGCGGTGGCGGCGGGGATGCTGGGCTGGATCGGCTGGCGACTAACAGGGCGAACCAGGTAGCTAGTCGGAAGCCAATCGCTGCCTTAAGATTGGCTAGCTAGCCTCTCAGCTAGCACCTTTTTGCTAACCAAAGCATCCTCCATTGTGCCTGTATATTATGCTGCTCGATCATGCAGAGATGAAGTTATATCCACGGGTCAGATGGGAAGCTACGTCTGTGTTAGTGTAGTAGTCATGGACATGTCGTTTGATTTGTAATTAAATAAATAATATACACAACTTGGCGAGCTGAATCGTGCCTAACAGGCGGCTTTGGGGCACTGTGGCTGGGCAGTGCACCGCATCTCCTTTGCGTGGACAGGTGACATTGTGCTTTGCACTGGTCGTCACATTTCCAGCGTTTCGAGCTCTTCATCCGCCCAGCTAATGATAGCCAAACAGCTAGCCGGGTTATCATATCCAGCTAGCGTGCAGCAAACGTGCTTATTGGGAAGGCAACCACTCACTGAACTGTGGCTAAGCATCCACTGGCTAATCAGCTAGTTAGCCAGAAGAGATAACGGATTCGTAGGATGGTTACTTGTAGATGTGAATTGGGTTAGTTATTCCCGCAAATGATACTTTTTATATTGTAATTTTAAACTGACCGCGTTCTGTAATATGAGTGTGTCAGAAGCAAAGTTGATGGCGAAAGTTTGAATTGACGCAGTAGTGGAGTGATGCTAAATCAGTCTTAATAACATTTAGTAAGTTTAGAGTTATCATTACTCACCTCATAAACAGATCGCAGCATCCAGTACGCTGACCTGCTGTCGCTTTGGCAACCAGCTCACTTTACATCTGTCGCTGAGCTTTGATTAATTACATACTGTTACATGTTAGATGCACGCCACAACACTTTTATCTTCAAAAATGAAATGTTAAGCTTTGTCTATTATTATATCTTTATTTGTTGTTACTTTGATTTTGAATGTGTTTTATTTATTTATTTATGTTACATTGTTTGTACATTTACAGAAATAACACCTGGATTACACTCCTTCATTAACTTTATGCAACGTCAACATTTATTTATTTTTATCAAAAGTTGCATTCATTTTTTGCTAAGATAATTTATTGATGGGGGAATTATTCCACTGCACAAAATCTTTTCCAGCACACCCAAACATTCTCAATGGGGTTAAGGTCTGGACACTGTTCTGGTTGATCCATGCATTAAAATGATGTCCTATGATCACTGAACCACTCAGTTCCAATTGGAACTCCATGAATCCAGGCACTGTCATATTGAAATATGCCCATACCATCTGGGAAGGGAGAAAAAAATCACTTATAGAAAAAGAAAGAAGAAACTAGCTCTTTAAAGCACCTGTCAACATTAAATTACTTGTTACATCTGTGCTGTCACAATGCTGTATAGTGGCAGGCAGATACCTAACTGCACTGTCCTCCCTTTCTCCAACTAGCCTATGCACACCTGCTGCCTCTTGTGCCACCGTGAATTTAAGGACTGGGGAGCAGGCTCTGTGAACGGACTCCCCGGGGGCCATGGGACTAAGCTGGCTGATGCCGTGCCTGCTCTCTCCCAGGCCTTATTGCGAGAGGCACCAGGTCGAAAGCTTGCTGATGCAGTTCCCTCACTGTCCCAGTCCCTGTTGGGAGAGGTGCCTCTGTGGATCTGTCAGAGTTGCTGTAAAAGTGTTGAAGAAGAAGAAAGGCGGAGCAACCAGGAACAGCCGTCATCGGTAAATAAACAGGGTTGGATTCAGGTCATTTGATGAGATTGTTTGCACTAATTCTTTGTCTGCTTATTGGAGTGATTCTGTTTATTTCTGTTTGTGTAATCTTAATTTTATTTTTGTATTTGTATATTCACACTCACTCAGTTGTCTGTATTGTCATCCATCACGTCATTATTTTGAATTTAGGTAAATTTGTATATTTTGCTGCTTCAGACATCTTCTCTTTGTTTTTTTGAGTAGCAGTTGTTATTATGCTGTTACAGTGTTTTATTTAATTATTGCAAAATGATTTATTTTCGTAGAACCAAGAGCATAGTTCTAGGTGATATTTTAATATTTGGCTGCCTTCTTTTGGATGATCATGTTGCAGCAACTAAGACAGGGAACAATGGCTCATCACTGCATGCTTTATAATAGTTGTACTTGTGTTTTTGTGCTCACAGTAATGTGTTTCCAAGATTTAAATTGAGCTGTACTGTTCATAGAAATTGCCTACATAGACATCCTTGTGATTAAGTTGCTTGGTTCTGTTTTTCTTTTCATGTAGGTGGCATTGTCACACTCATCCTCGTGCAAGTCCCAGAGCTGTGGGAACGGTTACCCAGAGCAAAGTACAGTGGACTGGGACCCCAGTTCCTTTCTGTCAGCCCACAAACTGTCAGGACTGTGGAACTCAACCCACAGCAACGGTGGCGAGCTCTGCAACCACAATAACTCTCCACATTCACAACAAGGTCTGTCATCACTGAGACACAGACACCTGCAGAAAGCATTTGATAACAGTGTCACCAATGAGATACATCACCCTCTGAGCTTTCTCACTGACATCGTAGTTTTGAAATCTCCCTAAATTTACATGAATCAGCAGGATTTATATCTAAGGATGACTGATAGCTTACCTACTTGTCAATAAATGTGTCAACATATTTTACGTTTCTTTCTTTAGGTTGTGTGTTGTGAAAGCATGCAGGGCTTTTCTTGAAGGTCCAAAGAGTTCAGTACTAAAGGTTTCCAAATGTTTTACGGTTAAGTTTTTATGTGAACTGGGATGGTGAAGAGGAATTTCAAAAATGATTATTATTCAACCAAATCCGACAGAATGAACTCAAAAATATGTCTTTCAAATGGTTGGTAGAGATAAGATTTTTTTAAGCATTAATCAGAAATGACAGTGTTTTTTCATCATAATTGTAACTGCTTATCTACTAACCTCAATCCATCAAGGCCTTTCTAGTCCACATCTAATGATATGGTGTGCTGAGAGAGTGGATGTGGACATAGTTACATTACAAATGGTGTATTTTCAATATATTATGTTTATTATGCTTATTTGCTGTCAATTGTTACCAAAACTCTGTTCATTAAAGTCAGATTGCAAAATTTCTGTCATAAAACAGTATTTGCTCTGCAAAAATCAAAGGTTCAATTACCAAAATCTCTTGAGAATTGATCACAGGTTTGTGTTTTGAGCCAGTAAACATATTGAGTCCTATCTTTGCATCTATTTTCAGCATCACATAGTTGCAACTTGGAGAGACTATAACATGTAACATAGTAATTACCATTTTTAGCTCTTCTCATAAACCAGGTTCTGAAGCGACTTAAGTCTGTGAAACTGATGGCAGTACTATCCTGTAATTATAACACTGTATTAAAGTGGCCTCTCTTGCATGTCTCTTCAGTGCCAGGTGTAACAGTGGGATCATCCTGTCATGAAAAAAGGGGACTTCATGAAGCTCCTGGAAAATCAGCTAAAGTATCGGGGACCAAAGTCTGCCCCTACAGTCACCCCTCATCCCAAAATTCCAGTGGATCCTCTGCTGGGAACACCTTGTCTACCTCAGCAGACTTAAGTAAAACCACTCCCAAGCACTTCAAGACCATGTGCCGTCGACCAACGCCGCCAGGTCAGGAGTTTATCCTCCACTTTTAGTTTAAATGTTGTACAGTACTATGTTGTAGTGTAAGAATGCTAAAGGAATGTTTGGTGTACATTTGCACACTTTTTCTCATGTTATGTACAGCTGTATGATTTGGTGAAAAATCGTATTGCAATTATTGTGGGCAATATTGCAATTTGTGGTTGTGATTGCAATGTCAGAATCATCATTTTGAAGTTTGTGGGGATTTTACGTTACAAAACACAAGAAACAAAAAATGTAGCCACTTTCATTTTGTTTACATAGTACCTTTCTCTCCACACTGTCATTAAATCCAAAATGTCACTAAACCACACAGTTTACAGTGGGGCCAATAAATATTGGGCAATGTAAAAATGTGCAAGTTCACCCATTTAAGAAGATAAGAGAGGTTTGTAATTTTCATCATAGGTATCAATCAATCAATCAAATCAAACTTTATTCATAAAGCACTTTACAACAACAACAAAGCTGAACCAAAGTGCTGTACATTCAGATTACAGCAATAAAGAAGAACAGAAATTCCCCCCGCCGGGTCCGCTGCGCCAAAAAATACAGGGCGCGCCCTCACGTGCAGAGGAACAAAGAGGGGGAAAGGGGGAGACACATTTGGACAGAGAGAAAAAAGCATAGTTATCAAAATAG
>JAQQAE010016953.1:0-11617 GCA_029823295.1 Pseudamia nigra
GGGGGTATTATTCTCACGTTTGCTTTGTTCTGTTTCTTTGGCAGCTGCGTTTGGGATGACAGCTCTGCACACACACACACACACACACCAGCTCAGACGCAGCTCAAACAGGCCTGCCAGATTATTCAGATAATGGCAACCGAGCAGGTTAACGCTAATGAGATCAACTGTAAAATTACCCTATAAGAGTCGCACCATACACAAACACACCACCTTTAAAATCACCATTCAAATTAAAGGGTTCATTTCAAAACATGAAGATACTCTCATACAGCTACTTTTTCGGCTGTATTTTTTTATTTTTTTTTTTATTTTTGTCTCATAAGCTCTAACACCTATTTCTATCTGTTTTTTATTTAAGCCATATTCTCTGACCTGCGAGGTGGAGCGGTCTGTTGGAGTGGATGTGTCCGGGACTCAGGGGGCTTCCTGCGGAGCTCCTCTCCAGCAGCAGGCTGTGATCCGCCCGGCACAGCAGCTCGTCTTCCCGCAGAGAGAACTCGTCCCCGGGCAGGAGTTGCCGGCTGCATACGGAGCAGCGAAAACACTCGATGTGGTACACGTTATCCCGGGCTCTCATCACCAAATCGCTACTGCTGAATCCCAGGTTGCATTTTGCGCATTTAATTCCAAATAACCTGGAAAATGAAGACGGGGCTTGAATTTATAAGTGAGCTTAGAAGCAAATAAAAGGGAAAAAGTTTGTGAACTTTAAGAATTAATCGGGAATAATCGACTGCGTGATTTTCTCACGGATTACAACGATTAAAGTAAAATTTTAAAAGTGGTGTGTCACTTTTATGACTGACATTGTGTATACTATATTTAACTGTGTACCTGTGTAAATTTGAATATGCCAATTTTTTTCTGTTCTTCCTGAATCCACGTTTATGTTTAAATGTCTGCTAATAGTACATTTCTGTTGCAATTGCGTAAAAGTTAGATATTAAATGTGATTAAATTTTTTTCTTCCAACAAAATATTTCCAAATGCATACCTCACATAATCTCTTTTGCAATAGGTTTTCCCATCTCGGACGAAACAAGTGCAGGTCTCGTCCAGGTACTGGCTGCACTCTGCGCACTTGAGGCAGGCTGCATGCCACTCCAAGTCGGGAGACACTCTGAGTATGTACTGGTCATGGATCTGACTTCCACATCCTACACACATCGCGAAACCTGGCTTCTCTGCAAAGACGCCACAGCATGATAAGCACAGACTGACAATGCAACAGAATGAAAACACTATAGTCTATAACAGCTGAGTAAAAATAATCAAGCCCGGCGTCATGTCTGAGTTTTTCGGTGAGCTCCACTTTTTGCAGACTCGTTATGTAGCAAATGCAGACTTTTGCCAGACTACTGCTAATGCCAATCAGAATGATTTAGAAAGTCCAGGTAATGCGCTCGCATTATTGCATTACTCTAACTGAATGATCAAGAAAATTGTTTTAGTGACCGTTGCTGCGCTGCTTCCATTTCACTGCGGCGAAAACAAAATGAGCTTGTAGAAACAGACAGCGACCCTCTGGATACTTACTTTTGGAATGATCCCCCATATCACCCAAGAAAGAAGAGCTGAAAATAATATCCACCATACAGGACGGATAGAAGGGATTGCGGCTGATGCAGAAAAGATGTGAAGAGATGACTGGCCCTTCGGCTGCCTCCCTGATAACTTGTGTCACTCCGGACTGGAGGGGGGCGAGGAGGAGGCTGCAGGGTCCCACACGCTGCGCCTCTGACGTCATGACGCAAAACCCCAGACTCTCCCCTTCATCCGTTTGTACCAGGAGAATCAAACTTAGTGCATGTTTAGGATTTCTAAGTCTTGGAAGGAAGATGGCAGACTAGTAAGAATTCACATGGGTTATTTCAGCGTTTTAAAAGCCAGCAAAACTATTTCATTCTCAATACCATCATCCTTAAAAAGTTGTTCATCAGAAAATACCTCACAAAATGAAATAAAATACAATAAAAGTGCGAGTTCGGATCTTTGTGATTATATTGTAAACTGCAATCAGTCACACACTGAAAAACTGTCTATAACACCACTAAGAACAAGACCTGACCACCATCACCACCTTTATTTATTTGTTGTGAATTTTAATATTTCCTCTACAGTCTGTCAGCTGGACCCTAAATATGCACAGCTCTACAACTTCCTGAACATAAGCCAGCTCCTTTATTTCCTGTGTTACATTATTGGACAAA
Organism: Pseudamia nigra; assembly: GCA_029823295.1. Taxonomy (NCBI): domain Eukaryota; kingdom Metazoa; phylum Chordata; class Actinopteri; order Kurtiformes; family Apogonidae; genus Pseudamia; species Pseudamia nigra. The sequence goes on from JAQQAE010016953.1 coordinate 2,214, forward strand.
CTGATTAATCCAGGTGTGCCAGACCACAACCAGGCATACCTGGATTATTGAATTTGTCCCGGAATGTAAGACAGGAGCAGATCCATCCATTTCAACGGTAATGCATTAGAAGGCAATATGTGCTGACAGGACACAGAAGACAAAGTCGAAAGCATGCATAATACAGACTACTTGTTGCTAATGGTTACATAACTGTTAACAACCACTTCCAGACATAAACTTGCTGAATTTAGTTTTTGTGGAAACAAAATGCAGGAGGTGGAGGTCAGTCTGTTCTGTTTTGACTTTGTTATCTATTCGAAAACATTGCCATCTACTGACTGGAAAAAGGAACTACACTTCAGTTAAGAATAGATTGGAGGGTGTGTTGCCCTGTACTTGTGCTGTAAAGTGTCCAAGGCATTTCAGCCCATGGTTTGAAGGTGCAAGAGGGTTCTATTTGCAGAAAAGAGATATAGTACACATAAAAAATTTTATTTCACCTTATATTAAGAGTCATCGTATTATTGTTTTGAATAAGCCACGTACAGAGTTTGGGATTCTTCTACAGAGTCCACCATGTTTCTGCAGAATCTAAGAACAAACACTTCATACATTGACTCTGGTGATGACCTTTGCATTTTTGAAGCCTGTGCTCTTCTGAAGCCACTTTGCAGAGTGAGAATAGGCATACTGATTTTGGCATCTTCACTGAAAGACATCATTCAGTTTTTGATCCTACAAGGTTAATCTGGACACACGTAAGACCATAAATCTTCCCATCCCCAACATCTTTCACTGTTTTGGTAACAGAATCAAAACAAATTTTATCATTAAAGAAAACCAATGAGATCCTAATGTCTTAAAAGAATATCTGCTTGGCTTAATGGACGCTCCTGACTCACCTGTTTTCAGGTAATAGAGTCATTGTCAAATAGCCTGTGAACAAAACTGTGGTCAGATCATAGGAAGGTGCAAAATATGATGGCCAGATTGTAAAAAGCCATGCTGGCAATGGGCATTTTAACCATTTTCTCTTAGTGACTCTAAGTTTTTACACCTCTTATTTATGTTGTAAGTTACTTTGTATTACACAGTGTTGTGTTACACTGAATGCCGGAACTGCTCTGAGCAACATGGGGATTTAAAGAAAACCATCTACACATATTAATGTTTATTCAACCTGTACAACTGTCGACTTTGTGTTTCAACTGATTTGATATGTATTAAACAGATTCCTATTCAAAGCTTTAAATCCATGTCACACTGCAACGATGACGGTGAGTGATTAATATGTCCATGATCCTGTGTTTTAACAACTGCATGACATGACATGTGTTTTCTTCCCAAGCCTTATGTTTAAGTGCTGTGTATTTTCGTTGTTGTTGTTGTTATTTGACTGAACTCTGCATTGCACGGTATAACTAAGATTTAGCAAAAAAATAGGTTTGAGTCTTACTTTGGGTAATTACCACAGATATTAATATGGTTCAGCTGCTACAACTTATTTAACCCTAACTGATAGAGTAAGCGGAATGTCATTTTTTCTTTTTCTGTCTGTGGATTTTGTTCTTCTTTCCTGGTAGCACGACAAACTGTATCCCAAGATGGCAAAACCAAGAGTCACATCTCAAATAGTGGTGTTTACACAGACGTTATTTTCAAACATGCATTGGCCTCCACAGAGTCCAGATCTCAACCCCTTCGAGAATCTTGGTGATGGAGAAAACTTTATGCTGCACTCTCCTATCAGTACAACACCTTAGTGAAAAATTGGACAAAGGTAAAGTTATAAACACTATTATACACTTATCATAATGATGGCATTGTGAATGTGTACTGCCATCAAAGTTAATGGCAATGCAGAGAAATATCGTGTGTGTGTGTGTGTGTGTGTGTGTTGGCCAGCTAGAGCACTTTGCATTTGTATTATTCAACATTTAACTCAACAAAATTCAAACTAAAACTGCTCAATTGGATTACATAAACAGTAAATTCTGAATGCTTCTGTTTTTGCAGGAACAAATGAAAATTGCTCAGGTTAATGTGATTTCTTTTGTGATGTGTTTTTTCTGCAGAGTTGTGCCGTTTTTTTAAGTTTAGATGCCGTTCTTATAATGGCAGGAAAAACCCTGGACTCAATACCAGGAGTCACTTAAATTCCTGTAAATGGTGCCATACTCGTGTTGCGTTTCACCAAGAGTAGTTTGGCTGTTTTCATGTAAAAGTAGCCTGAGTACTGAGACTGAATAATACCACTGTAAGTCTGTGCTGCTGCGTGAACTTTTTACTCTGCCCTTAGAGAGCTCATTACAACCACTTACACTGAGCTCTCTTCAACTTTTACAGTCCCAGTCACTGTCACCATAGACCCGCACTTAAAATAACTGTTTGCCTACACAACCCCCGTTGAACACTGAAGGACACATCACTGACATCAAAATGCTCTTTTAGAACCATACGTGCCGATGAGGTTGTTTTTAGGTTAAATGGGCATCAATAACAATGAAATGTAAAGGTTTTTTTTTTCCTCTGGGTTGAGTTAGAAACAATATTTTGATAATTTATAATAATATAGTGACAGGATCTGATCAGTTTTCACCTGGAAGAATGCATTAACATGGTAAAGTTGCTTGAGCTCACAATACTGTAGATTATTTACGCATGCTGTATATTGTGCATACGGCAGATTTGCCACAGTATGAAGCCTGTGCAGCAGAATATATCCAAGGTCAGGGGTGAGTTATATATTAAAAACAGTGACAGGAAATGTCCCATGCTGCATTGTTGTTTGTGACCTGTTAATGACTGCTTGATCTAGCCTAGGCATCCTAGCTGTCACTCATCTCAGCATAAAAGCCTCCCAGAAGAATCTCTAATCACAGTTTGATGGGGCCCATTAACCTCATGAAATATATATGTGTGACTGAAATCATCCACTTAAATTTTGGCAACAGCCAAATGTTCTTTGGAATTCAGGAGGGCTTTCTTGGGCTTATTGAACTTTTCACAGTGACTCGTTTTCTCTTGAATGTTTTAAGATTCAATGGCACTTTGCCTCTATTGTCAGACCTATAAGTAATTTACTACGACCTGGTCTTCAGACTCCCCAGGCTTCTCTCCGGTGAAGTTATGCCAGTTTTTTTTTCTCTCTGCAGGATCGTCTTTATCCGCTTTTTTAAGAAATCAGTTAAGCCAGTATTAATATACATATAATATAGAACATAGAGTGTTAGTTTCTTCTCAGATTTAGTGTGAAGATGTGTCATATATTGCTGTTGTGGATTTTTTTTGCACACTTCAGTGAGATTGAAGATCACTGAGAAGGGGCCAGCCTTTAAAGTTGCACCTATGGAAAAATACAGTGCCGTAATTCATAGCTGACACAAACCTTGCTCTGTATTTTTTCATACAGCGACCACTGGTTTAAAATCACTGTGCGTCTTGCTATGATAGAACCTGGTGACACCATTTGCTCCTTATAGAATATTGTAATTTAGAGTATTTATTTGTTGAAATGTAATGTTCTCAGACCTCAAGTGATACAAAGAAAACACAATGATATTCATTCTTGAATGAATGTTTTGTCAGAAATCAATATACAGTAGAATAACTCTGATTGTCAGTCACAGCATTCATGAGTCTTGGCATGCTCTCCATCACTCTTCCATATTGCTGGTGGTGTTTTAACTCACTCCTGGTACAAAAAATGAGGCAATTTGTTTGATGGCTTGTGACCATATATCTTCCTCTGGATCATATTGCAGAGCTTTTCAGCAGAGCTCCGCTCTGGAATTTAGTCTGGTGTCTTACTATGTTGCTTTTCCCTGGAACTCTACATTCATGGTAATTAAATCACCCTTTTCTTTACAAAAGTCCTCAGTTGATGAGGACTAGTACCTGAAATTATTCGGTCTGAACAGGTGTACTGATGTTTCACCACTTGTTATTCCTAAAACAGCCAAACACTCCAATTTACCTGCCATTTCTAGTCCACAAAAACATCCACTGTCTATGTCCTGAGTGACTCTTTAAAGGACTGTCTGAAGTTGTTTGTTTAGACATCACCTGCGTTTTAGTTTTATAATCAATGTATCTTCCAGAAGACTAATCAATTTACATGACCCCATTTCAAATCAACTTGAAATGACAGTGAAAATAGGTATGAGAAAAACAAATGTGTGCAGACGTTTGGTTCATACATTCCTGTCTCTTTTCCATTCTAAACAGTTATAAATGATATGACTTTCAGATCACATACAAGGATATGCTGTTACCTTAAGAGTTAGAATGTCTAAACCTAAACTGTCGGACAACTAATGCATTTCAACAGGGGGAACTTTACATATCATACCAAAGGTCCATATTTATAATATGGATTTATGGAAAATAGACTAAATTTAGCAACACAAGCTGGAAAATAACACAATTTTAGGAAAAGTCATAAACCAGGGTCTTTGATATCTTAGTAAAATATTGTGGAATGCACAATTAAAAAATAGTTACAGGTAAAATTGAACAGTGTGTGTTCTAGTGTTATTTACTGTTGTATGTACTGTTTTATGCATTTATATTGAAGCAGCAGCAGCACAAGTGCAGAAGAACTGTTCTTTTTATACAGGCATAGTACAAACCACCACTCTGTCACTGAGAAATGGTCTAAGGGTGTGAACTGAAACTAAAACTGAACATTTGTTTGATATTCACTTGAGAAAGAATTTGAGAATTCACATGTAGAAGCATCATGTAAAAAAAAAAATTAAATTTGAGACACAAAGCAGATGAAAGATATATGAAGTTATCAAAGTTTTCCAAGTATCCAGATCTATAGTGAGAACCTTAGGAACATTTTGAAAAAAATCACATTTTTATAAGGGGCTAATCATTTTGTTCTCAACTGTACACCAAAGGTTTAAAAACATTCCCATTTGGCAACTGAACAACCTCAAAAGGAACAATATGAGGTAAATTTAAGAATTACTAAAATTCGGGCAAACCACAAATTTACCAATAACACAGTTTGTGGACAGGAGTAAGTAATTTAAACTTTAACATTGATGCACATGATTCCTACACATATCCTGACTTTTGATGGTCGCTCACCAGCATATTTTGAAAGCAATGTGTTGCTGCACCATCTGAAAAATTATCTGGATAATTTTGCACTGCACAAAGTAGTAGTACAGGCTTTCATTATAATGGCAAGAAAGACAGACACTATAAACCTAAGAAGTCCTTTGAATATTAGAGTCATCCTGCAACCCTGCACATGAGGATTAAAATGTACTGTAAAACCAGTTTCTGTGTCTGTATTGCATAACAATTTCTATGATTAATTGTTTTAGTGCTTAAATGTGTTGATTTAGATCAATTAAGCTGAAAAAGAACCATAGGAGCAACATTCAAATGAACGTAAATATGCTGGTAACTGGTTTAAAGCTCTGAATGATTTAACAAAACCAATAGTGGTCTGACTTTAAGTGTCGCGGAGCCTCAGTTCAGCCAAAACTGAAATTAATATAAGCACAGGTGCAGGACATTAAAAATGTGTGAACAGATACAACATCAAATCATTTTATATTTGTTTTAAGATAAAAGCTCAGATATTGCATAAATATAGTATATTTTGGATTCAGTTGTCTTATATATGCTAACAGTGATGGTATATCTGCAAAGATATTTATGTTGTGACAGGTCTTCAAAAATGCCTCAGCAAGAAAAAAAAATCACATCCTCATGCAAGTGCAGTCAGTCTGAGAGGGGAACCATGTTGCAGATTTATAATTCATCATTCTTCAGCACTAATGCAGTATTCACATGATAATTAGTATTAATTTTTGATTGGTGCCTCAGGGCAGTTCTGCATTGTTAGGCTCAAAAACCTGTGCCATTATTACCTTATTAGTGTATCTGTCAGCCGCCTGTTTTATTTTACAAATGTGCATCTTGTATTTTATTATCAGCTGCTCTCATCAGCACAGAGCAGCAGTGCTGTTGCTTATCAGAAACGTTTACAAGAAACTGTGTCACTTAAATGAAAGACGAAGTCTCACAGTCACAACAATGCTGTCACGGGGAGCATGGCACTCCCAACACAGTCTGCAAAATGTTTTCATAAACATTTTGGGGAGTATTTGAAACATTTTAGCAAATTAACTTCAATATTTAATAATGTGCCTTTAAACAGAACCTTGTGCAACATTAAAATGTAATTTTCTTATATTTGAATAATCAAAAGTCTCAAAAATTCTGATTGCTTTAATTCAAGAATGATCAACATATTATGTGTGTAGTCAGTGTATGTGATCATCCATAGTCAGTGTAAAATAGTTGAATTGTTGGTTCTAAACCAATAAGTTGATGAAATGCTCAAGGAGACAGTTATTATTATTGCCATTAACTGTAGCATAATGCTATTTCCAGACATTTTTTCAAATCATAGTTTATAAGTTCGATTTTGTAAAATATTTTATTACTGTGTGACAAAATATCAAGGACAATTTACTATACGTAGATAATGAAAACTAATGCAGCAGTATTAAAATAAGTGTCAGATTTATTCTTGGGCCTACTACTTGTAACTATCACCTGGTCATTAAGTATACTGTACTTTGCATGTTGTTGCATTCTCTTGTGTTTACTGATCTCCTCAGCTGATTAACTCATTTATGTCACAAGCTGCGTGTTGTTGCAAGGCAGTTGTGTTTTCACACCTATGGGAACCTTTACCGTGTGAAAGGAGACATTGCAGCATCACTTTGGGGTATTTTATTAACAGGACAGCAGGTGCAGGACTCCCTGACCTGTTCCCTCCAGCAGCTGTGTGTGTATGTGTGTGAGAGCATGTACAGACTAAATGGCAAAAAGCCAGAGCTCTGGGGAAAGTGACCGAGCTCTCGTCGACTGATGATGCTGGTCATTTTAAGCCAAAGTCGTCCACTTTCTAGAGGAAAAGCTGTTTGTATTCAGCTGGATGCTAAAGGCAAAGCCACATGCTTTTCTATTTTTTCTGTCTCTCAAGTGAAAAAAGGCCCTCTGGATTGACAGCGCCTTTCATACTGTATTATCCGGCTTGGCTTTTAACTCCAGGAGAACTGTGTTCACAAATTGATGCTCTGCTCCTTTGGGGCTGTAGCTGAAACATTAAATTGTACTGAAATATTCATATGTGAGTGCATTTAGCTGAGAGCAATTGATGTGCGACTCCCCAGAGGCCACATGGAAATGTTGCAGGGCCCAGCACGTGCAGGCAGACACCCTGAGCTCCGGCTGGGACAGTGATTGTGATTTTTGCCAAGGCTGTAGAGTCAAACTAGTGGAAGTCCGGGCTCAGGACAGATGATGTCAGTGTGTGTGTCCTGAGCTGCTGTAAGATCCCTGGTGTGATGTAAACCACTGAGGAATCTGAGGGCCAATCAAGACGTTTGGACAAAATGCATAATGAATGCCAGCTCAGTATACGCCTAGTATGAAGAAATCAGTCATGGCATAAAAATCACCAATGAATGATGTAAACTCCAAAAAGTCAAAGCTGTTAGTAATGATGGAGAATCTTAAGGTTCCCAGGTACATGAAAATCCAGCTTTTTTGGGTTGTGGGCTTCTATAAAGGCTCTGATGCAATATATACAGTAAACTGAGAATACGAACTTGCTCAGTGCTGTCAGTCCTGAGAAAGTCACACAAACAGCATGGATAGGAAAAACAAGCCATTTTGATTTTTTGTCAGGTTTGTGACATCACAAGTCACAACCAATCAAAGTCAAGTTAAAATGTATTTAATTCTATCCCCTGACGCAACAGAATTTTATATTTTACAACATTTCAAGTTATAACCAATCATATACAAGCTAAAATTAGCCCTGCAGACCGGCCACTGACCAATGCTCCTGCCTTTTTTTTTTTTTTTCAGAAAACCATTCATTGCGTGTTTATAGTAGTCTGGTGTTAGAATGTGATCTCAGGTCACCTTAGAAATGCATGTGTTCTGATTTTAAAAAGTGGGCAGGTACAACACCTCAGTGTGAAATTTGAGCAAAGCCCTGTTCAGGAGAGTTACAATTCACTACTGTTAAAAGGTACAAACATTTTGCTCAATACAGACACATACGTTGTCATTTTCCATGCAAAATAATGCAGTGATTTTTTTGTTGTTGTTTACCTGTTGCCAGCCTCATTCAGAAATTAGAAAACACTTTTCATTCATAATGTAAATAATTCATCTTCTGTAAATTAGCATAGACATGTCTATGTTTTCATTAATTCATATATATTGCTGCACAGACAGTGAATATGAATATGAAAGGAGTTTGAAAAATGTCAAATCTGTGTCATTTCCCCAAAGAGTTGTGCTTTTTACTCAAAAATGTCTGCTAATTTATCCTCCATGTAGTAAGTCATGCATTACTGGATTCTTCCATGTTTGGCTGCTAAATTAATTTTGATGTTGTGTCGGACTTTTAATTCAGTTCTTTGGAGCAGAAAGTAATGTCTCACTTCCCAGAGGAACATCCAACCGGTGTCTTCATGTTTATCATATGGTAACAATACATGAACAAGTCTGATAGCTTGTTTATGGAGAAGGAACAAGAGTAATTATATGTTCGTTTGTGTTTTCTTTCTCCCTCATTTTGAAAAATGTAAAAACTACAACAACAGCAACCAAAACGTGCCACTGAAAGCTTCCGATTGAAATGACGAAAAATAAACACAAATAAAGAAAGCAATCAAGAGGAAAAAAAGGAACAAAAAATATAGAAAATTAACAAAATAGTCAAGGCCTAATGAAGGCAAAAAGCAAAGTAAAATGCAATATGTCAGTGAGTATTTTGAAAATGAACTGAATAATCAGGAAAATAAACAAAATGAGAAAAAATAGGACAATGTGCAAAATAGTGAAGTTTTCATGTAGTTTGATCCACTATTTGTTCATTTGAAATAACAAATTTTAGAGTCTCAAAAGCAAGAGTTTTTTCAATAATGTCCCTAAATGAACCAAAAAATGGTATGGAGTCATTTTTTTCATGCATCATCAAAACGGGTGCAGTAGATGGTTAAATAATAATAATAAATGAGCAAAGTAAGAGGTAACGTGTAAAAAAAAATAACCAAATTAGAAGCAAAACTGAAGAAATATGAGCATAAATTTAAAGAAATAAAAAGCAAAATAAGCAAAACAGTCAAGACAACACAAAAAAGAGCATAATAAGATAAAAGAAATTTATAAAATAATCAAAGAAGAGAACTAATTTAGAAGCAAAAATGACAACAATTAACAACAAGACAAACAAAAAAGCTAAATAACAGAGCCCAAAAATACAAAAAAGAGAATATATGCGGGTGTGTGTGTGTGTGTGGGGGGGGGGGGTGTATGTGTGTAAAACACTAGGGAAAAATAATCAAAAAAATAGAACAAATTAGTTGCAA
>JAQQAE010016954.1:0-11617 GCA_029823295.1 Pseudamia nigra
GTTTTCTTGTCCCCACTATCATTCTTCTTAGGTCCCATGATGAAAAACACAAACTGAAGCAGTATTTTAAGTGAAAATAGGCTCAGGTTTGCGTTTACACTCGGGGAGAAGGACCTGGATGTTTACACTCAGACCTGGATGTGATAGCGTGCGCTCTCACATCCGGATCCTTTTCGGTTGAGACCTGGAAGTGACCTGGACGTGGACACGTCTGTCTTCTTTCATTGAGCAATTTTTTTTGTTAGCCAGTTAAAATTTTTTGCTGATTTTTTTCTTCGGTAGCCGATTTTTTTGTTATCAGAAGTCATTAGCTGGGGTACCACTATATTTGCTTAGTATTTTCAGATAGAATCACATGTATCTGTATGGGAAAAAAGCTTCTTGGAGCTGGACGATCAACACCCAAGTGGCCAAGTGGTGGTATTACAACTTAAAGTTACTTCTGCATTGGCCTTGCTGAACAGCCCCAGTCGTTGCCCCTTGGCGATGCCATATTTTTAAGATGTGATACGATAGTGATTACTTCTTTATGAAATTTAATTGATATTAATACTGGTCATTAATTATTGGTGATTTTTTTGAAGTAAAATATTATCACCAAAGACAAATCACATGACAAATACTGCATTTTAAACAACTTTAATGCTGCAAACAAATTCAAAAATGACCATTCATTGAAGTGAGTTCTATTATATTTTAAAAATATTTTAAATTAAATAAATACAATATAAATATTTTACTCTGAGACAGAAGTCTCAGCGTCCATCATTTCTTGTCATGGTATGAAAAACAAAATACTCTACTTGAATTCTCTCTGAAGAAAGGTTAAAACAGTCTCTTCACCTCAACTACTGTTAAAATAACACTGTGATCATTATGTTCATGTATTTAGGGACAGACAGACACAGTAAATACCTGGATACATTTTCTTGCATGTGTCTCAGGATGTGGTCTTCAGGTGTTTGAAGACCACACATTTCATGTTGCTGCTGTGATAAACTTTCTTCTCACACAAACAATCCCTTGCCATAGTCTTTCTGCAGGTGAAAAATAAGAACATACCACGCTCCTCTTTCTGTCGCCCACAGAATCGATCGCCCCATCTCCACCCCCCACTCACTGCACCTCTACTTCATCAGCTCCATCTTGCAGAAGTATACATCTTCTCCACAGCAACTAAGTGCCGAATTCCTCTTTGCTGCCGTGGACTATTGAGACCCCATGTCAATCACACACTACTCCCCTTCAGTTTGCACAGAAAGAACATTCTGGAGTGAATGGGACTTTTGGTTCCCTTCCTGTTCACACTGCACACTGCAGACTTCAAGTACAACTCTGCCACATCCAGAAAGAGTCTGATGACACTGAAATTGTGGCGTGTAACAGGGAAGGACAATGAGAGTACAATACTGTGACTGGAGCCACAAAAGCTGCCTCTGGCTGAACATCTCCAAAACCCAAGAACTTTTGAAACTCTAAGGTCCCTCTTCAGCCAGTCAACACTAGTGTAGTTAACACTGAGGTGGTGCTGACATGCAAATATCGTGGTGTCCATCCAGACAACTTGATAGACTGCATGTTTTATCAGTCAGTGGTTTCATCAGTGGCAGCATTAGACAGAAACATGCAAAATGGCTGGACAGATTTGCAAAAAAGGCTGGATCAGTGGGTGGAGGGAGTCTGGGCCGACTGGAGGCTGTGGTGGACAGATGCATACAAGAAGTTGGAGGACATCATAGCCAACTCACACAATCCTCCTCACTTCATTCCTGATAAACAGAAGAGCAGTTTCAGTGGACAATTAACATCACTACAATGCACGACTGAATGTTACAGAAGATCCTTCATCCCAACGGCCATCAGACTGTTCAAACAATACAATTGATGGCGAAATGAAGACATTTTACTACGCTACAAGGGATGAATAAAATTAAATCAGTTGTCAAGTAAAGGCTTATTTTACTGACAAATACAGGCCTTTTAAACAGATTTAGAATATCAGCTCTTGATCATTTTGTTTATTTGTAATGACATTGTAAGTAGGAAACAGAAGTAAGGTTTAATTACCTTGACATGTTTCAACAACTTCCTGCTGTCTTCCTCAGAAGACTCACACGATGTTGCTGTGAAGTGTCTTGCTTGGTGGTGTTGTTTGCTCATTTTTGTGAAACGTTTGGATTACCTTTATTCTTTCTGTGTTCAATGTGTGTAATCAAAAAAAAAAAAAAAGCTTTGCCGTTCCTAAAGTTGTCATGATGCCTGGTTTTATTTTCAGTAAACAAGAAAAAAATACATATATATATTTTTTTAGATATTATGGTAATTATTAAAGTTTTTCTCCAAAGAATCAATACCTTTGTGTGTTGAGCTAAAAAGTCTGGAGACATGTTTCTGTTCATTTATGTTCATCATTTTAAATCATCAGATGTGCATCAAATTTCTACAAAGAACAGGACCTTCTTAACAAAACGCTAGAGATTTGGATTTTTTTTTTCTGCTGCATGACAGGCGATGCAGGAATGAGGTGAAAGTGTGAGGTTAAAAAAAGGATGTGACTGTCAGCGTGTCCACCAGTGTTCCCCTTCCTCGCTCTTACACTTGTTTCCATCATGTCAATGTATTTGTTTAAGCAGTTTGTCCGTTAGTCAGTCCCTGCAAGGGCTGTTGCACCACTGCCTCCTCTCTCCTCCATGTGTCTGTTTTAAAAAGCTGTGGCTCTTGCTTGAATGCGCTCTGTGTCCATGCCCAGTGCCCTAATCCAGGGCCTGCTCTTCCTCTAAGCAGGGAGTTAACTTAATCCCTCTCATTTAGGCAGCTGCACTGCTGAGGAACTATGGGGGCAAAAAAAGTTATAACTCTGTGACAGACACTTTCAGCTGTTGTGACAGCACCTCCCTGATTCAACGGCCTTAACGTGCAACTCTCACTCTGTCTGGTATTTTAATGTGGTGCTGAATAATGCATGTAGGCCAGCAAGCATGGAAAGCATACAGAAAGGTATGCATGGCCTGGATGGTGGAAGACAGAGGAAACCAGCGCGAGCACTAACACACTGCCAAGCAAAAAGTCAGAACCAACACTCCCAAAGAAAGAGAACTAATGTGAATGTAGTTTAAACATCCAAAATAGACAAATAGGACTTTTATTGTGAAAGGTGAAGGATAAACTCTGTAGAGCTTTTTGCCCTAAGTTATGGTCAACATCCAGTAATTAAAGTATTATGCAATAACACTGCATTATATAATGAATCAGCAAAATATAACAGAGTGACTTGATTATGTTCTAATACCTATATTTTGTAGTAAACCGCCATAATGCAAGTCTTCCAGGTCCTGAAGCAGCAAAACAGCCCCAGACCATCACACTACCACCATATTTACTGTTGATATGATGTGTTGTTTTCTGAAATGCCATGTTCAGAATCAGAATGTGTTTATTGTCATTGTCAAATGTTTCCATCAACAACAAAATTACATTTTCTCCCATTGAGAGGGAGGGGGCTGCAGTGAGCATTCGCTCTGCCCCTTCAGCAGTTGGGAGAAGGGTGGGGGGTGGTATACAATAGGAAAGAGAGTAAAAAAACCAGTTCCCAGAATTAGGCTCCATAGGAAGCAAAATTATGGTCACATAGAAAAAAAAAACCCTCATATGCACAGTTAGCAGACAAGTTAAAAGTTACGCGCACATTAACAAAGCAAAGTTCCAGAGAGCCCTTGGTATGTGGTATCAGTCCCGATGAGGAAGTCAGCGCTCTCTCGCTCCTCATACATCCAGATCTAAAAGTCTCATGGTGCTTGACCATGGTGACGCAGGTCCATAGAGTCCACTGAAACCTCCAAATCAGAGGGTGTAGTGATACGAGGGGGAAGAGTATTTTCCCAAAAGTCTTGGGATTATTAAGATGTTTTCTGGCAAAACTGAGCTGAGCCTTTATGTTCTTTTTGGTCAGCAGTGGTTTTCATCTGGGAATTCTTCCATTTTTACCCAATCTCTCTCTTATGGTGGAGGCCTGCAGGTCTTTGGATGTTGTTGTGGGGTCGTTTGTGATGTCTTGGATGAGTCGTTGGTCTTGGGGTAATTATGGGAGGATTTTGGGAAGGTTCACGACTGTTCCATGTTTTTACTATTTGTGGATAATCTCTCTCACTGGTTCACTGGAGTCCCAAAGCTTTAGAAATTGCTATGCAACCTTTTCCAGGCTGATAGATCTCAATTATTTTGCTTTTCATTTGTTCCTGAATTTAACCAAAGTTCAGTTAGAATGCGCTAGTCCTGAACTTACATGCATTTTATTTTGGCAGTGACTCTGATCAAGCGATGCTCTGGAATGATCTGAGCAAGTCTGATCTGCAGATGAGACCTCAAAAAACCCCTGGCAGAGCCTTATGTTATTATTTTATATAATGAAACTAGTATGCTGAAGAAGTATACTGGGTAGTTTTTAAGAAAATCTGTTAAGCCCAGGGACAGGGTGGCCCTGTGGCCTAGTGTGTTTTCGTGAGGATGCACAATTGTTTTTAAGAGTCAGTGGTAAAAATTGCAATCCTATACTTGGCAACTTTTTTGGATTATTTATCATATGACCTGCATGCCAAGTTATAGCATTGATATCTAACTTTTTTTTAAATTTAGCCTTTATTTTTAATTATCAGGAAAAGTGATATAATGTTCCTACTTATTTGATGGCATCTTGATTTGTTTGAGAAAAACTTAGTTTCTTTATGTCTTTTCTTTTATTTATTTTCTTCAAAAGAATTACAATAATGAAAAATGATGTCAAAATGTACCTGGGAAACAGTACACACCCATAAAAAGGTTGTTCATCTGACTTAGACATGATATGAAATTATAAATAATCACTTGTACGTAGCACTGGGTTAATAAAACATTTCATAACCACTTTATTTATTCTTAATTTGAAGCTTTCTACAGATAATTTAAATATGCCTTTATTGTTCCATTTATTTTAAGACAATTTATTTATTTTAAGACAATAAAGACAAGACTTTATTGTCATCTAGCCTTGGAAGTGACTTTACCTTGGTCACAGTGGTGTCCACTGCTCTAGGTCTGAAACAGGAAAAACAATTGGCTCTATCAATCATTGTCATACCAGGACCAATCAGGTGTCACATAGGAGGGGCATCCCATTTGACCATTCATTTCAGTTCCTTACGCTCACTCTAAGCATAACCCTAAACACAATTTCACAAAGGGCCATGTAAGTTTGACTATTTTTTCCCCTCAAAAGTAAGAACCTTCATTTAAAAACTGCATTTTGTGTTTACTTGTGTTTTCTTAAATTTATTATTTAAATTTGTTTGATGATCTGAAACGTGTAAGTATGACAAATACACAAAAAAGTAAGCAATCAGGAAGGGGACAAGCACTATTTTACAGCACTGTACAATTGAATTGAATTGAAATAGATCTGTGTTTGAAACATTTTATATTTACCTTTAAAGTGCAGTTTATTATATATTCAACAGGAGCACCACTGTTCACTCTATCCAAATATTCACTTCAATGCCTTTTTAGGCAAGTGATCAATGAATCACACCTTTTCCAAATTATGTCATGTAGAGTATTTCAAAGGGTCAACTCCATCTCCTCACTAAGATAATAATTTTAGTTCAGTCCTTGCCAAAAGTTGCTCTGAGACCTCTATGAAATGACTCCTAATCTAAAACTCCTGTCTGTGGTCTGTGGTCATTATTGACTACTGTATGAAAAAAAAAAAAAATCTAATGTCCGGATAACTCTCTTCAAACAGATGCTCAACATGATTTCTGTTATGCTCTGATGAAAATGGGTCAGGTCCACGGGCAGATGTCCAAATCAGACTTGCTCATACATGTTGGCTTCCTGAGCAGGACTCTTTTTGGACACCCACCGGCTGAAAGGTGGTCTGATATCCCTCTACCAGTAATACATAGGGGTTACAGTCTTTTAGTTATGGATTTATAACTATCAGTTACTGTGAAGTTTAATACATATAAATATTGACATAGCTGGTATTCTGTGTACATTCCATGGCTGCACAACTCTATTAACGCCTACCTGGTGAACCTGGTATATTAAATTGGAGAAACAGTACTTTGTCAAATTATCTTGCATGTCAGACAAGTCTTGGTCTGGCAGATGATCTGGAGCCTGTTTCAGTGGATATTAATTTCTTTTTTTTTTTAAATCAAAGTTTTAAGCATACTTAAAAACATATTTGTGTGGGAAGCTGGAAAGCTTTACCCTTGATGAAGTGGTCTGCAGATAAGGCTGTCTGTTGACATGTCTGCAATGAGAGAGTTTCTCCTTGTTGTAGAATTTCTGTGATCAGGCCATGGCCTATGATGATGAGTCAGCGCTGCATGTTTTACATGATGGCATCAGATATTAGAAGATATGTATGTATATGTGTGTGTGTGTGTGTGTATACAGTATAATATATATGTAGTATATGAATGTGTATACCGTACCTGGCGATGAATTTCATTGTGGCCGGTGAACTTCTCTGACGATTCTTCCCGCTCAAACTTCTCTGGCTCAGGCCATTGATGAAAAATAGCCAGTCATAAATTTTCATCCATAAGATGGACCTTTTCTGTCAACACAAAACATTTAGCAAGTAACCATTGCTTGTTGATGGAAATACAGACATAAACAAGTCACTTATGTTTATAAAATCACAAACAATGCACACAACATGTTAATTTATATGGTTACTCAAATAAAACAACTTCAAAGGGCACCTCTTGAAATATTCAAACAGAATAAGGTGCTGAAGCATGTAACATGCAAAAACATGTGTTTTCAATTACCACAAAATCTTTTGCAAATAGGCCACAAAGAATGAGACTGTTGTTAAAAAGATAATGACTAACCTTGTCTGTTTGGAGATCTGTATCTGACACTGTATCTGAGTTGGTGCTGGTTACAGAACCCCTAACAGACATCTCCGAGGATTTTGGAACTCCTGCCGCACACAAATCTGTCGAAATCTCTCCGTGTGTTACCACTTTCAAAAAGCTGTCACCAACTCAGAGATGTTGCCTCGTTTGGACATCATGTGTTTAGTCTACACTATTCAGAACATTTTTAAAGATAAGTTACCGCCGAGGCTGTGTATTTTTGGCTGGCGTCCTTTACTCTTCTTGGTCGCTTAGTAAGAGTGACTTCCGGGTCACATCCAGTGTCAGAAATGGAATAAGGAAAATAGAAAAAAAAAAACAATCTATTTTTACATTTTCTGCGCTTTCATTTGCAACACTAAATCAGAAAACAGGGTTCCATTAAAGAGTACATTTTTGAAGTCAAAAAACACAAAAATATGTTAACAATAATTCAGTTTATAACTTAATAAAAAGTAAAACGATTCGAGGTGGTTAGTACTTTATATAGGCAGAGTATTTGAGTTACAATCATAAAACAGAAAGGCACGTCTGAGGTTCCAGAGCAGAGAATAGTTATTGAAATGGAAAAAAAAAAAACCTTTATTTGTCCCTTTTACGGAAATTCAATTAACAAGTTAATCGATAAGAAAGATGATTAGTCAGATGCCTTCAGTGTTTTAAGTCTTCAGTCTGCTGTGTTGTTGAACAGTCTACTTGCAGTGGGGTTGAAGGATCTCCTTTAACATTAAGTCCTGAAATCTAGTGATGTTAGTTGTCAACTGCAGCTGCTCTTCTGTTCGGATAGAATCAGTTGAAGAGAACCTTTTCTCATTCTCTCCCAGCAGAGGAGGTGACGAGGAGGCTCTTCACCTCACTCCTGGCCACGATGTCCTACAACTTCATCTGTGTGTATCTGTCCAGCATAGCCTCTAGTGAGTCCAGCCTCCCTCTCACTACTGATCCAACCTTTTTCACAAGTCTGTTGGCCTGTTTTACATCTGTGATGCTGCCTCCACAGCAGACTGCAGCATAAGAGTGCACTTGCAACCACTGCACCACTGTAAAATACTGTATATACTGTACAGCATGTCAGGGCAGATGTCAAAAGGACCTGAGGCTGTATTGTAAAAGTAGTCAACCGAGCATATCTGTGTTCTGGGACTATAGTCCATTGTGTTGTAAAACTGTACACCAAGATGTTTGTACAGTATAACTGTACAAAACAGTAGTATTTGCCAGATTTGACTTGTATGTAGTAACGGGTATACACAGGATGTTGAACATGAAACATAGCATTTGTCTTTTTACAGGTTTTATTCTCTCAAATGTGGAAAGTAAACCTTCCACATTCACACTTCTGCTCTTCACTTTATAAAAATCCTCATTAAAGTGGCCAACGGAGGTCAGAAACACAATTTACAATTCCTGGAAAACATCTGAGCTACTTATCCGTGAAATTTCCAACCTCACAAACCATTTCAAAGGGCGTCAACACCAGTCAGCAACACAAGCTGCTTCCTTTATCTTTCGCCCACATCTGGCACTTCCAGCCTGCTGAACATTTGTAATAGGCCTCGATTAGAGCGCAGGACAGATACAGTAATAAGCCCTGGAACCTTGTCAAGAGGGAGGTCAAATCAGAAGACAAATAAATAGGAAATTGCTCCCTGCGAGCCTTCTCACTGTCACCCTTCGCTTGTTACCTTAAGTACTAAAAAGGTATTTATCTGCCTCCCTCCCTGCTGTTTAAACAGGCGTCAGCTTTGCACTGCGGGGCTTAATTGCGCTCCGGTCTCAGGAGTTCACTTGGTGAAGTGCAGGTGTGGCGTCCAAGAAAAATAATTGAACAAACAATTACAATGTGTGTTCCCACACTGCTGGTTAGAGACAGAACGGTTACAGGCTTTTGTGTTGTTTAGATTCTCTCCAGTTGAAAATACATCACCCTAGGAGTGTTGAAATGCTGCAAAGATCCATGGGTAACTTGTGTGTATTCTGGCAGTGAGGATCTTGACAATGCCGTCCCTCCACCCTGGGAAAGAATCTGTCTGTCTCTGCAAACAAGCAAGACATTCACAGCCTCTCCTGGTGTCTTTCCATGCATAAAAACAAAGACAGGGTTCCTGTCTGCTGCACCTCACTCACCGGCGCTGTCCCTGACAGGAAACAAAATGCCACCTCAGGACATCAACACATCCTCAGGCCTCAGTGCATCAGCAGTGGAAAAGATCCTGATTCCAAACAGTCGGCAGAGACCCCGAATGTCACCACGGAGCTTGTCACTCCGCAGAGCTCTTTGTTTTCAGTTCATCTCATTGTTCCCCAGATGGGAAAATGTTTTTGTTCGATGACAAACTGTACATCTTTACTGTCAGTAGTTTATTTTTACAGGAGCTGGTGGAAAATACTAAGCATGAAGAAAAAAAATGATGAAGTCACAGGATAAGTAGACCATTCTGCACAGAATTCTAAAATATTTTGATGGATATAAGCACTACCAGAACTAACGAAACCTCATATGAATTTCCCTGCATAAAGTAAAATCAGTCAATTTTAGCTAGAAGTTCAAACTCACATGATTTGAAGTTTACTTAAGAACCAATCAGTAGTCTGAAACACAAACATATTCTTTAATAGCACCTTGAACATCAGCTATGTAGAGGTGTAATAACCCTGCCATAAGTTTGTCTTGGTGTATGTTTTGTGCTTGTAGCCAGTTGTTTAATAAATCTTAACATACATAATCCTGATATGTATGGACATACCATGTACATTATCAGTCAAATGGTTGGAGACATCTTCTCCTTCAGTGGCTTTTTTAAATTTTCATGTTTTTCGTATGATGCACAGAAACCCAGGGCTTCTTTGATGGTCACATGACTCATAGAAAATGCAAGTAAACACACTGGGCTGTGTCATAAAGTTATATAGTATCATTCTTCAGATGTTTCAGCCAAAGATCTTGTTCTGTGTTTGGATTGTTGTTGATCTTCCTTTGGTTCTAGAACAGTGATGTAAATCAATGCTTATAAATCGTTACTATTCCCCGCCAAGTCCAATAGACCCTGACGCGGGATATGGAATTATTTACTCAACTAAAATTCTAAGATTTGGTTGATTACAATACAATTCAAATTATGTCCAAAGCCAACAATAACCTACTGCCACTTAATATCCAGAAACTGTAATTTAAGAGGGAAGTATATTTTTGAAAAAAACTATGATTAGAAAAAAAAAAATGCATTGTGTTTCTGTTATAGGAGTTAAATTATGGAACTGCTGTCCAGAAAAAAATTAAAGCATGCAGTACACGTAGACTGTCTGAAACTTTTCTATAAAAAGGAACGAAATTCTATATACTGTGAAAATCTTTGAGTTGCTAATTTATTCAGTTAACTGTGGTGTTGTCTTGGAATTATTGTGTTAATTTATATATATATAAAAACTTGAATAGTTCCGAGTTGATGTACTTGATTTTGTTTTCCTCATGTACGGAATATTGGACATGAATTCAATATTTCTGTACAAAATTCAGCTCCAGTCTACACTCTTTTCAGCTTTGTTTCAATTTCTTGTTCCCTTTGATCTTATTCTCGTTTGAATGACCTTGGTTTTGCAGATAATTCTTACAAAGTGGCTGCCCATTGATGGTCAAGGTGGTTTTACTGGAACACTCCGTCACAGTACAGAATATGGATTTAAAGGAACTAATAAACACCAGTGATTTCAATGCATTTTTGTTTTTACTTAATATTTTTATATTTAAAAATACATAATTCCAAGAGACAGTCTTAATGAGTGAAATGTCATGAATTGTGATTAATTACAGTGAACTGTGCAATTGATAAATTCTTTTAACACATTTCCTGCCAGCATACTATGATAAAGTTGCCAGCCACCATGGGATATTCAGGATTTTCACGAGAAATATATTCATCGCAGGCATTCATTTGCAAGATTTTCCATGAGACATAAATTTGCTAGTGCTATTTATGTGCTTTTTACCGCTTCCCACTTACATATGGTGACTTTGTGTAAAAATAAGTAAATAAGTAAATAAATAATATATTAATGATACTGACTTTATACTGGAGTAGTAATGATACAAAGCATCTGGTTGCCTCCACAACCAATAGAACTGTCAAACATCTCCCAAGGTTAAGAAGTTGGTACCAACATTTCTTCACTTAGTATTTTTAGGAAGAACTACAATGTAACAGTATGGGAGTCCTTTGCAGCTGAATGAATGGTATTGCGGTGGCTCTTGGCAAAACAGTGGTCCCTCGTTTATCGCGGGGGTTACGTTCTAAAAATAACCTGCAATAGGCGAAATCTGCAAGGTAGATTCCTATGGAAAAACTCACTCTGGCTAATTCATGATTCGCACAATGAATGCGACGCTGGAACGGATTAAATTTGTTAGCTGGGGCACCACCGTATTTGTTTCACCACACACTTTATACACTATCCTCAGACAGGCATTAAGATTTTCTCACATTTCTCTCTTTTCTCACACTCTTAAAATTCAAACCTTCGCAGATTTTAAATAAAAAATGAGTACAGCATTACAGAACTAAAAATCAAAACCTGTTTTCAGGCCCAAACATTTGTTTGAGAAAAAAAACCAAACAAACGCTTTCCTACAAAAAACACGATGGCCTCTAGAAACAACAAATTTAATTTCAACGATCAACCTACGAAGCTGGACACACAAGAAACCACCAATAGTG
>JAQQAE010016955.1:0-11616 GCA_029823295.1 Pseudamia nigra
TCTTTGGATGATATGCAGCTTTATTGTTTCTAAAATCCTGCCTTAATTCTATTAATTTTATTTTCTTTGTTTGGGCTATTGTTGCTCCTTTTTTATTGTTTTCTTGGGTTTCTTGATCATTTTTATTCACTCTCTTGATGATTTTGTTCGACTTGACTCATTTTCTTGACTCTTTGTTTTTCCTCATTTTTCTGGTTATTTGCTTCATTCTGTGCATTTTCTTGGTTCATTTATTCTGAATTGAACTGAATATAAAGAACTTTGACTCAATTTTTGTCAGATTCTTCATTGTTTTCTACATTTTCATTCATTTTCTTGAGCACTATTTATTTTCACTAATATTAATCTTAATTGTTTTATTCATTTTTATTAATTTCCTCATTTATTGCATTTATTTTTGCTAATTTCCTTACGTATTATGTTAATTTCTACTCATTTTCTGAATTATTTCACTCATTTCTACCCATTTTCTGAATTACTTTGTTCATTTTCACTGATTTTTTTATTTTTCTGTTTATTTTTACTCATTTTCTTAATCATATTGTTCATTTCTACTCATTTTCTTGATCGTTTTACTAATTTTTACTCATTTTCTTAATTACTTTGTAAATTTCAACTTGTTTTCTTAATTATTTTGTTCATTTTTTATTCATTTTCTTAATTATTTTGTTCATTTTTATTCATTTTCTTAACTACTTTGTTCATTTCTACTCATTCGCTTACGGTAATTACTTTGTTAATTTCTACTAATTTTCTTAATTCCTTTGTTCATTTCTACTCATTAATTACGTTGTTCATTTTCACTCATTTTCTTACTTTTTTGTTGATTTCTACTCATTTTTAATCATATTGGTTATTTTCACAAATTTTCTTGATTGTTTTACTAATTTTTACTCATTTTCTGAATTACTTTGTTCATTTCAACTAATATTCTTAATTTTTTTTCATTTTTACTCATTTTCTTACTGATGTTCATTTTTATTCATTTTCCAAAGGAACAAGACTTTTCCTCGCGTTTTGTTTATGTTTGCTCTACAAACCACTGCTTAGGAACATTTAAAGTCCGCTTTATCAGGCTGAAGTGAATAAAGCTTCTTTCACTTTACGTCATGTACGTTTGCTTTTTACTGCTATTTTTGGCTTTTACATGAACATTGTTTAATAAAACATTTAAAACATAAATGTCTGAAAATAAATCACAAGAGGCTGAAGCTTTTGAAGTCAGCGTCTCATCAAATTTCAATAACAGAGAGTTCGGTGATCACGCATTAAAATGCACAACTGTGTCCCCACTGGATCCAAGGTTGAAGGTTCATTGAACATTTATTGATTTTTACAAGACTACAAATACTTATCTGTCTGGTCCCTTGAGATGCTATCACTATATGGACAAAAAGTATTTGACTGTTTCACCCACAGAACCTTTGATTTATTTCCAAAGCCACAGGATTCCTTATTATATTAAAGCAAAAATGAACAAAATGGTCACAAAAGACACAAAAACAAAGAAAAATGGATGTATATCAACAAAACATGAATAAAAATAATATCCATCAACCAGCCATTACCTTCCACTTATCCTGGTCGGGGTAAGGGGGGCAGCAGCCCAGATTTTCCTCTCACCAACCACGTCCTCCAGCCCCTACGGGGGGTCCCCTCAAGCATTCCAAGGCGTGCTGACATAGTCCCTTCAGCATGTCCTGGGTCTGCCCCAGGGCCTCCTCCCAGTTGGAATTAGTTTTGGCAACCACGGAATTGGACCACCCAGGCCCCTGCCTTCAGCTGCCCCCCAAACCACACAGCACCAGACCCTTATGACCCTTGCTGCAGGTGGTGGGCCCACAGGGAGACATAGTCATAAGGGTCTTCTGAATCGCTCTTAGTCTGACCTGTTACCTAGGACCAATTTGCCTTGGGAGACCCTACCAGGGGCGAATTGCCCCTGACAACATAGCTCCTAGGATCACTCAGGCACGCAAATCCCTCCATGATTAGGTGGCAATTCAAGGAGGGGAATGAAAATAATAAAAACGCAATTAAAAAAAGAGTCAGGTGAAGACTACTGAAGTCCACGTAGCAGGTGTGCCAATAACCGAGGGGTATGTGACATTTTCATCATAGCTACAAATAAATGTAGGTCAAAGTGCAATAACTTCAGACCCTACTGATCTTCAAAGTCAAGGTCAATTGATGGGTGAGAGGTGTCCCTGAATCTAAATAAAGTAGACTTGACTTGATTTGTCGGATTTTAAAATGTAGTAATTTTAGTATTCTGGCATTGGCCTAATATGTGAGCTACAGTGGTTTTTCTGGGTTTTGACTGCCAAACGCTCCACGTAGCCATGCGGTTCATATAAATGTAAAGGGCAAGTGAGAGACAATTTCCTTAAACATTGTTAAAACCTCGGCTTTAGACCAAAAGTGAATAACAGTGGCAGGTGCTCACTGAGTGGTACACGGTTGTTCTAATAGTCATTATAAGATACAGCAGTAGAAAAAAACATGATCACCTGATAAGATCTAGTGTCAGCCAACAGTGTTTATGTGAGCCACCATCTCTACATATTTAATACTAGAAAAAACTGCAGATGACAGCAGAAAATAAATCTGACTTGTAAGTACTATACACCAAGCATCGTTAGATGAAAATATTGAGAAATGAACATAAGCTTTACTTATATTAATACAGTATGTAACATTTTAGTCATGCTGAATTTTCACTCCATGTTAATATTAAACCGTCTTTATTTTGACTGCTGTTACAAACTGAGAAGGTCCAGCTCATAGTCTGTATATATTAGTGACAAAGTGACCGTGATGTCACACATTAGTTTCTGAAGGGCCGTTTTGAGGCCAATCAGGTTATCACATCCTGGTTGCCATTTTGGAGCCAAAAACAGGATGCAACCATATTTGGACGAACAGCAGCAGGGCTAACTGAGCGTTCATACCAGGGGACTCAAGGGAAAGCTAATACTAGCCGCTAGCTTACTGACACGGTAAAACTTCACCACAGTGTCAGACAAAGTCATATTACATGTTGTTAGTGTAAACACTTACCCACAGCTGCAGTCGAGTGTATGTCATGTAAAACTATGAACATATTGAATAAATAGAAGATACAAAGGTCCAAATTGGTTCAACTTCACTAGCAAGTTGAGTTACCATAGCAACATGTCAATCAAACCCC
The DNA here is from genome assembly GCA_029823295.1 of Pseudamia nigra. Lineage (NCBI taxonomy): Eukaryota > Metazoa > Chordata > Actinopteri > Kurtiformes > Apogonidae > Pseudamia > Pseudamia nigra. The sequence continues at coordinate 3,191 of JAQQAE010016955.1, forward strand.
AGCACGGCCGTGATTTGTTGGATTATTTGCAGTAATATCTTAATAACAGAGCAAAAAATTAAAGATCGACCACCACATTACTTAGTTGAGGGTCCTAATAAAACGTTTGAGACCATAATGACTCATGACAAAAATGTATTTGCTTAGTTTTGTTAGATAGAAGTCAAGTGTATCTCTGTGGGAAAAAGGCTTCTTGGAGCCGGATGAATGGTTCCCCAGTGGCCAAGTGCAGCATGACAACTTACAGTTACTTCTGCATCAGCCTCGTTAAACAGCCCCGGTCATTGAACACTGGTCCAGCTACACAACTGTCACGTTACAAATTCATCCTCATCATCACTGACAGGGCTGGTGTCTACTAATAGAACCTAGTTCAAACATGTTTAAACACCATTATACGGAGATTTAACTGTAACACAAAAGTATTATAAGTTTGATAATGAAACAACTCACCTTCATTAATCATGATGAAGACAACTGAGAAGGGCTTTTTACTGAGTAGATAGCCTTTAATACTGCTTGATATATGTGGCGGGCAGTTTTTAATCCCTGTATTTTAGTCAATCCACCACCTCAAATCAAATTTTATTTATAAAGCACTTTTCATACATTGATGTAGCACAAAGTGCTTTGCATATTAAAGACATATTACAAATCTGGCTGTTCCCTTCAGGGGTCGCCACAGCGAATCATCTGCCTCCATCTCACCCTATCCTCTGCATCTTCTTCTCACACCAACTACCTTCATGTCCTCCTTCATCACATCACATAAATCTCCGCTTTGGTCTTCCTCTAGGCCTTCAAATAAAAAACAAAAGGCACACATGCATATATTTACATACCCCTCCCACACACACACACAGACCCAGCACATGCACACACTCCTCGCACAAAGTCTTTGCCAGTAACAGAATAAAAATGTTACATATGGCTTATGTCTTGGCAATGAGGAACCAGGTGAAGTAACACAATCTTAGGGAGCCTGCTCAAAACACACAGTAACCACTGTTTTATTGCTGCATAAACAGCAACAGTTAGTTCTTTTTTGTTTCGCTCTGTGATCTGTTTTGATCGTGGATGTCAGAGACAGTCCACATAGATTATAAAATTACCTCAGATCATCAACTTTACAAACTTTGAAGTGATACATGTCACATGTATCACTATCAGTCTCTGCTATTTGGGATTCAGTTTGGCGGCTGAGAAAAGTTCCCAATCCCACAATGCACTGCACACCCAAGATGTGCAACTTGCTTTTTAATATGCAATGTAGGTGGTGGTCACAATAGTAACCCTTCCCGCTGCCCTGATTACCCATGTTGGTTACTTTGGATTCATAGACTTTGGAGATACAGAGACTGCGATGGACACACCTTCATTTTTTGATTGTTTTGTTCATTTTACTTCTCATTTTGTCCATTTTATTTCTGATGTTGTTCACTTTCATAGATTTGACTGCTTTGTACCTTTTGCTTGTCATGTTGTTCCTTTTTCCTGATTATGTTCTTCATTTTAAGTCCAAATACTCACTGAATTATTGCATTTTGCTTTACCTTTTGCCCTATTTTTTAAATTACTATAAATGTAGTGTCACCTTGGTCCTGTCCAGTGTAGTGGGCATCATACATGAAATGATTAAATGAATCACAGTCATCTTGAGCGGTGTTAAGTGCAGGATGCAGTTCTGATGTCTTTTGCACAATGAGCAGAGAATTGTGACGTTAAAATAACTTTTTTTTACCTTCTAAAAGAAAACAAAGCATTACTGTCTGTAATTCCAACATTTAATACTGACCAGTGGATATAATAAATGTCCATACCCCTATTAATGAGACACATGGTGGCACATCTCAAGACTGTTAGTCCTACCTCTAAATTGTTCACATGAGTATCGCTGCTGACCATGTCCACCCCTTTATGACCACAGCATATATGATAACTAGGAGGTGCAACCCAGTTCTTGACAGGTGTACCCTATAATGAGTCCAGTGTGTCAGCCTGCTTCTGTCAAACTGTTGCTGAAGTGTCGCATTCTGAAAATAATGGGGACCAGTGGACACACTGATGCACCATAGACATAAGTAACAACCACTCAGGACTAAACACATCACTGACCGTAATCAGACACTTTGCTGCTGCAAAAGAGGTGATCTGCAATTTCACTGCTAGATGCTCTTGAATTTGACACATTGAACCTCACCTGGAAACAACCTGTTTGTTGCCTTGAACTGAGAATACTTACTCTACCAGAAAACAGCTCACATATGAGTGTGCACCGATGTGCAGCCACAACAACCTCTAAATTTGTAGATGAACATTTCTTACATGGCCTCATTATAACCATTTAATTTTTAAAATTATTTTATTGTTAATTTTTAATAATCCGGTGATCCTAGGAGCTATGTTGTCAGGGGCTATATGCCCCTGGTAGGGTCACCCAAGGCAAACAGGTCCTAGGTGAGGGTCCAGACAAAGCGCGGCTCAAGAAGACCCTCATGAAGAAAGAAAAATTTGGACTCATCACACCCTTGCCCGGACGTGGAATACTGGGGCCCCTTCCTGGAGCCAGGCCTGGGGGTGGGGCTCGGTGGCAAGCATCTGGAGGCTGGGCCTATGCCCACAGGGCTCAGCTGGGTACAGCCCGAAGAAGCGACGTGGATCCCCCCCTCTCATGGACTCAGCACCTGTGGGAGGGGCAGTGGCGGTCGGGTGCAGTGTGATATGGGCAGCAGCCGAAGGCGGGGGTCCTGGCGGACTAATCCTCAGTTGCAGAAGCTAACTCTGGGGATGTGGAATATCACCTCTCTGGCAGGGAAGGAGCCTGAGCTGGTGCGCGAGGTGGAGAGATACCGGCTAGATATAGTCGGGCTCGCCTCGATGCACAGCTTGGGCTCTGGAACCAGTGTCCTTGAGAGGGGTTGGATTCTCTTCCACTGTGGAGTTGCCCACGGAGAGAGGCGGTGAGCAGGTGTGGGCATACTTATTGCTCCCCGGCTCGCTCTCTCTGCGTTGGGGTTCACCTCAGTGGATGAAAGGGTAGCTTCCCTTCGCCTTCAGGTGGGGGCATGGGTCCTGACTGTTGTTCGTGCCTATGCGCCAAACAGCAGTTCAGAATACCCACTTTTTTTGGAGTCCTTAGAAGGGGTGCTGGAGAGCGCTCCTGATGGGGACTCCAATGTTCTCCTGGAGGACTTCAATGCTCACGTGGGTAATGACAGTAACACCTGGAGGGTTGTGATTGGCCCCCCTCCTCTGAACCCAAGTGGTGCTTTGTTATTTAACTTCTGTGCTCATCATGGACTGTCCATAACAAACACCATGTTCAGACATAAGGGTGTCCATATGTGCACTTGGCACCAGGACACCCAAGGCCACAGTTCAATGATTGACTTTGTGGTCATATCATCGGCCTTGCAGCTGTTTGTCCTGGACACTCAGGTGAAGAGAGGGGTGGAGCTGTCAACTGATCACCACCTGGTGGTGAGTTGGCTCTGATGGTGGGGGAGGATGCCGGTCAGACCTGGTAGGCCCAAACGTATTGTGAGGGTCTGCTGGGAATGTCTGGCAGAGTCTCCTGTCAGAAAGAGCTTCAACTCCCACCTCCGGCAGAGCTTCGACTGCGTCATGGGGAGGCCGGGGACATTGAGTCCAAGTGGGCCTTGTTCTGTGCCTCCGTTGTTGAGGCAGCTGATCAGAGCTGTGGCCGTAAGGCGGTTGGTGCCTGTCGCAGCGGCAACCCCCACACTCGTTGGTGGACACCGGTGGTGAGGGATGCCGTCAAGCTGAAGAAGGCGTCTTATCGGGCCTTTTTGGCCTGTGGGACTCCAGAGGCAGCTGATGGGTACTGACAGGCCAAGTGGAACATGGTTTCGGGGAAGGCCCAGGACACGCTGGAGGGACTATGTCTTTCAGCTGGCCTGGGATTGCCTCGGGGTCCCCCCAGAAGAGCTGGATGATGTAGCTGGGGAGAGTCTGGGCTTCTCTGCTCAAGCTGCTGCCCCCGCGACCCAAACCCACAAATATGCGGTAGAAGATGGATGGTTTATTTTTAACTTTTAATTTTTCATGTATTTTTATTGTTGTATTTTATTTTGTTTTATTTGACTATATTTAAATATTATATTTTCTGTTTTATTTTATGAATTTTATTTGACTGTATTTTATATATTTTTTTCTTATTTTACTTTATGCAATGTTATTTTTATTTTATTTCACTCTATTTTATGTTTTATTTATTTGGATTTTTTTGTTTTATTTTATGAATTGTTATCTTACTTTATTGTGTTTGTTCTTATTTTATTTTATATGTTCTAAATTTTATTTTATTAAAATTAATTTTCAAAAGATATCAATTTAATATTTTCAATTTAAATTAATTTAATTGAATTGAATTTTTTTTTTTTTTTTTTTTTTTTTACAGAAAATAGCCCTGTCGTTGTTTTGAAAGTTTTTCATTTTCCAGCCTTTTCAGTGTCTGGCTTTGGATTAACAGCGGCAGAAAAACAAGTGGTGTGAATGCAGCATGACTTGTGTGCAACATATGATATAAACCATGTACCTGCACAAAGCCCACACTACACCACTGCTTCCACTCATGCATTTCAGTGTAGAGAGGTAAGGTAGAAAGAGGAGAAAAAAATTAACGTACGTACTTAAGAGTACGTTGACTCTTCAGTGGGCAGGAGGCATACAGACAGTCAGATTCAAGAGAAACAGTTTGTATAATAAGTCTGAATTCTCTTGTCATATTTCTTCTGTCTTTGTTTCTCTTCTTCCCATGTTTAAACACCCTGTAACTCTATGGTCTCATGTCCATGTTGTTTGTGTTTTCAGGGAGGGCACGCTGCGTCCCGGTGACCGTTTGCTGAGCGTGGATGGCGTGCCGCTGCACAATGCCGGTCACAGCGATGCACTCAGTGTGTTGGCACAAAGTGGCCAGGAAGCCTTGTTCCAGATAGAGTATGATATCACAATAATGGGTGAGAGACCCCCCAACACACACGCACACACACACACACACACACATCAGAGTCAGACATGAATGAGGGCTTGAGGCAAAAGTTTTTCTTTGTTCTTAAAATGCCACTGAAATTAAAATCCAGTTGTGCTTTCCTGATGTGTTGGCATTTTGTGCTGCCTCTGGCTCAGTTCTGTTTTTAACTGGGTAAAACTGCTCACTTTAACTCACCCAGAATGCATTGCAAAGAATCCCTCGGTCATCATATCTGGTGGTTTATACTTTAAAGGGCTCTTCTGCCTCAGGCTCAGATGCTAGGCTGCTTACAGTGATGACACAGAAATTGAAAAGCTTTCTGCTATTTCACACTTCTTAAACCATTTCAGTTCACAGAGTCTGAGGAGAGTTGACTCGCTGCACAGAGCAAACTGATTGAAATGTTTTGTTTTTTTTTTTCTTATCCATCAGACACAGTGGCTAATGCCTCCGGTCCTCTATTGGTGGAAATCATCAAGGCTCCTGGAGCTACACTTGGCATCACACTGACGTCAGCCAATCATCGAAACAAACAGGTCATTGTCATCGACCGGGTGAAACCTGGCAGCGTGGTGGACAGGTACACACAAACTCACACAATGCCACATCACCCATTACTCACCTGTTCATCTCCTCCACTCCTCAATGTTCAACTGTCACTCAGAAATTAGTCTTGAGTTCCCTGAAATTGTGGAGGCTGTAGAGGACCTACAGGTGCAGCTCCATAAATTAGAATACCATGGAAAAGGTCATTTTTTTCTCACGCTTTTATCCCAAATTTGAAACTTTTTAAAATCCTACGTAGATTGATTAAAAATCAGCCCTTTTTTGTTGTAATTTGATCATTTCAGTTTACACATCATCACGAACTGAGAAAACTTCACCATGGACCTGAAGCAACTTGGATTCTGTGTCTGTCCACTCTTCCTCCAGATTCTGAGGCACTGAATTCCAAATGAAGTAAACGTGTTTGATCTGCGTGGAGGACTTTGAACTACTCAGTGATAGTGCGCATTCTTTTTTCATGAATTAAGATGCTTTCCACCGGGGCTAATCAAACTCTAGACAAAGGTTCAGATGGAACCTCAAGTCACTCCAGACTGGTGAAGTGTGGTGTGGAGTGGCATAAATATGATTTTTTCATCCACTTCACTGCTCCCTCCATCTGCAGTCGCTCTGCTCTCGATTCACCCTGTGTGGTCCCAGGACTTGGATGTGCAGCCAAAAAAAACAGGATTTGAAAAGTGAAATTGAATTGACCAATGTGAACCTGAATTGTGAGTATGAATTACAGAACTGAATTTTCAACACAAATGAAATGCAGTTTCCATTTTATTGCAAATCACATTCAAATGAATACACTCAATTTCAAACGGTGATTGTTGCTAATTATTTAAAGCAATCCCCTCCTTGAATTGCCATCTTATCATGGTGGAGGGGATTGCGTGCCTGAGCAATCCTTGGAGCTATGTTGTCGGTGGCAATTTGCCTGGTAGGGTCTGCCAGGGCAAATTGGTTTCAGGTGATAGGTCAAACTAAGAGCGATTCAGACGACCCTTATGACTAAGCCTTCCTGCGGGCCCACCACCTGCAGGAAGGGTCGTTTGGGTCTGGTGCAGTGTGGTTTGGGTGGCAGCCGAAGGCGGGGCACGGGTGGTCCAATCCATATTATTAAGATATTACAGCAAATAATCCGACAAATGACTGCCGTGCTGGGTTTTGATTGACATGCCGCTGCAACAGCAGCTTACTATAGCAAAGTCAGACCGAATCAGACCTTCGTATCTTCCATTTTTTTCAATATGTTCATAGTTATACATGTCATACACTCGACTGCAGCTGTGGGTACGTGTTTACACAAAGAACACTGTGATATGACTTTGTTTGACACTGCGGAATGAAGTTTTATTGCATCAGTACAATAGCAGCACTGTGGCCCGCAGACATGAGAGGGGATCGAGCCGCTAACCTTCCGGTTCATGGACAATCCACACTATTCACTGAGCCCCAGTGACACTTCCTGTTTTTGAGTTGCATGCAGTAATTATCAAACTTAAAACAAAACACAAAAACTTGAAACACTTTAGTTCACATATAATGACACCAGAATACATGTAATTTTCACTTACTGTGACAAAAACATTAACAGAGTGAAGTGTGGGTAGGGCGGTCACTGCATTTATATGTCCGTCTGTCCGTGCTCTACCAAATGGAAAACAAATGGAGCTAGGGTCACCAAACTTGGTACATGGGTTGGCCTTGGGTGCCCCAGCCTTGGCTACATTATTGGGGTCAAAAGGTCAACGGTCAAGGCCAATAGGTCCAGGTTGAAATACATTTTCATCTATAGTGACTGTATTATTGGAGGTACGGTAGGACCAAGAAATTTTAACACAAGTTAGAACAGGGTCTTGGACACTCACTGGAGGTCAAATGGCCTTGACCTTGCATATGACCTCAAAGATCAGTAGGGGTCAGAAATAGGTCACTCACTCACCACATTTGAGATGGACTTTATGATTTATAATTTGATGTAAATGAAGGAAGGGACATTGAACTTAACATAGGAACTGCAGTTATTACTGTATTCTTATTTATCTTTAAATTCCAAACATATAGTTTATGCCATGACCAATGGGGACTAGAAACTAGAAAGTGAAACTAAAATGATGTCAGAACATTTTTCAGGTTTTCATTTTCAAAACAAAGTCATTGCATTCAATATTAACATCTTTAATATCCATAATATGACACAATTTTGTAACTTGGTATAATTTTGGTAAAGATAATAGGTATACTTTACATGCATATAATCATAAACTGAATTAATTGACCATTGACCATAATTTGACTTGGCTTCTTTTGTCTTTTTTGTTCTATTAAACTATATGTTCTCCTGTTCAAGGTAAATGAATACATCATTCATAGTTATTGGCCTTAACATTTGACAGTTACTCATTGCTGATATTTTCTTGAAAATGTTCTGACATGTCAGCTCTATAAATTAACTTTTATAATGTCTTGAGGGCTGCAGATGGCGTAGGTCTGCACCTCTGATGAGTACATTATAGTTTCTGAGATGCACATGTATTGCTGAGGATTCACAGGTGAATGTTGTATGAATGTTTTCTGTCATGGATCATCTGTATCACCTACTGACACATCATGTCAAATTGTGAATTGAATTAAAAATTAACCACAGGTTTTCATAAACCCTCTTCTCAACAGACTTACACTGTAACAAAATAACAAATTGATGACGCAGCTTTTCCACACATCACATTAGAGTGAGTCTATTCCTTGGCTCCTTCAGTCACGTCTGGGGACTAAGGGCGTACTCACACTGGCAGTTCGTGCCGCGCCTGGGCGCGTTTCACACCTTTAGCGTGGATCATTTTAGTAATGTGAGTGCATTCGAGCCGCGCTCTGGCCC
>JAQQAE010016956.1:0-11616 GCA_029823295.1 Pseudamia nigra
GTCACCTCTCAAGTCACTCCTGAGATAAAATTCCTTGCTAGAAGTTTCTACCTAAGCTAGGAGCTCACTGGGAGGAGAATAAGAATGTGTAAGGATACTGTCCTGCTTTTTTATCCTGGAGAGTTTTCTATTTCAGTACAACTTAAATATTGAAATAATAATTTTGACCATATTGTGTGTTTTTTGGCTCACGCTGTAATAGTGAATCTTCAAGGACTTAAATGCATTTTAACTTGGAGGAAAAAAGTCGGAAATGCAGAGCGCCATTCAGGTGAACACAGGCAACAAAACACATACTGTACACAGGGGACTCTTATTACATCTTTGTGGGCTTCTTGGATATCTCAGATGTCTTTAAAAACACTTTAATATGACAATGTTGGAATAATATGCGGATTTTAAGAGCTGAGTAGGCCAGTGTTTACTGCTTCCCAGGATTTGTTACGACTCTGAGAGAATGCAAACAAACCTGCTGACCACCGGTGTCCTGACTGATGAGATAGGAATGCACTCTGGAATGGATTCTGGTGTTGTACTTTGCATTAGTGATCACATTAGGGCTGTCTGCATGCATTCAAATAGGTTTGCATTTACCAGGATGGATGTTAGTGCATGGTCTGACAGGGCCTATGTCGCATGAAACAAAAAAAATTAGCTGCTAATGAACTCAAATTTTTCAAAACACTTTTCTTTTTTACCTTGTACTAATCTTATTATGTAATTTAGGTTTCATTTTGTTGTGTCTTTTGTGTAAATTCGTGCTGGGGGGTTTTGTAAACTTTTCAAGAGAACACAGTTGTTTTATTTTACAGCCCTAATTCCAAAAATGTTGGGACACTGTGTAAATAAAAACAAAATGCATTGATTTGCAAACCTCATAAACCCTTAGTTGTGTAACATATTCTCCCGTCCAGCCAACATCTCTTTCAGGGAGGGTCTTGCATATTTCAGCAAGACAATACTAGACTACACAGTGCATCCATCACAGGCCTCACAGGAGAAGAGTCTGGGTGTTGACCTGGCTTGCCTGCATTTGAATGAACATCATGAAACAAAGAATCTGGCGGTGAAGGCCCAGAACTGTTGAGCAGCTAGAAACCTGCATCAGACAAGAATGGGACAACATTCCCCTCCTAAAACTCCAGCAGCTGGTCTCACTTTCAGACATTTACAGACAGTTGTTAAAAGAAGAGGGGATGCTACACAATGGTAAACAACACCCTGCTTTTTTGAGATGTGTTGCTGCCTTCAAATTCAAAATGAACTACTATTTTCCATGAAATGGTAAAATGTCTCCGTTTCAACATCTGATGTGTTGTTTATGTTCTATTGGGAATAAAATATTTTTAGTTTATGAGATTTGCAAATCATTGCATTCTTTTTAATTTTCATGTTACACAGCATCCCAACATTTTTGTAAAATTTTGGTTGTAATAACTAAGAAATAGCTCAAACAAATAAAAATAAACACAGTAAATTCACGCTGACTTGCAAATGAAGATCTACTGTAGCTCATGAACCCACTGGTGTTCCTGTCCAACAAGCAAATGGATACAAATGCCAAAAATTTACATTATTCCCAATAATTTGTTGTTACATTTTTGTGGCCATTATGCACGTTTCTGTTGCTTTTCATCATTCCCACAGTGTGCAATGACCTTTTAGTTTTTACATTCTCTTGCCTGCCATGTTTACATGATACCCAGTAACTTAGGCAGTATGTTTGTAGTATTTTATTTCAACATGAGGGTCCAAAATGTGAACATACTGTATATAAATCATCTGGGGAGCAGCATAGGTTGCTGTGCTGTCATAAAGACTGATGGATTGTTATACAAACACTACACCTTTGTCAGGAAACTGTACAGAGCAGGTCATACCACCTGTCTGTAACATAGTACTGGCAATAAATCTGGAGATGACCTCTGACTCTTTCCCAAGCTGCCCTGTGACTGCTGCTGTTGTGATGTCCACAGATGTTTGATGTTTGTGGCATTTGTTCATCTCCTGTGAACAGATATGTTGCCACACATGACGTCACACTGGTCCTGTCTTTGTCTCATACACGTCTCTATCTTTATCAGGAGCCATCAGTAAGCCATGGTGGTAAATGGTTTTAATTTAACAGCACATTCATGCACTGTTGAGTATTGTTTATATTCTAATATTTATAATGTGTTGAATGTTGCCTCGCAACCGCGGCTGTGAGTGTGAGATAACAGACACGTGCTCACAGGATTGACAGAGAGGAATGTAATGAATAGGAAACTGACAGAGGAAACTGAGTGAGTTTGAAAAGTGCTGATTGTCTCAGTGTGTTCAATTATCTTCATAGACAGATGAGGATTTCAGATACAAACTCTGATTTTGACAAGTAATATGTTGACTTAATAAACCCCTGGTGCATTTGTAACCCCCTCAATGTACGTCACATTTTTAAAATATGATCAAAATAATGTTTAATGTCATATTTCGCTTTGGGAAGCAAAGCCAATATCAAATCTCTATTTTATTCGAGCTGAAAAGGTTGTTTATGGTTCTGAGTGAAAGTTGACACAAGACACATTTTTATTTTAATAGCCTAAGATTAAACAACACAAAACATTGAAAAGATGGAAAAAAACAATATCAAATGTAAAAAAAGACAAAAATGAAAACAATGTAAAATTCAAAGAGATGAAAATGACATGCAAGAGGCAAAAAGAGTTGTAACACTGTTAAAAGTCAACAAGTAGAACTATATCAGAAACACAAAGTTGATGTGTTACTGCTTAGGTCTCACCATCATTGAGTTTTAAAAGTCATTATGAACCACAGTGGCGTGAAATAGTAATTACCCCCTAAACCTAATAACTGGTTGGGCCACCCTTAGCAGCAACAACTGCAATCAAACATTTGTGATAACTAGCAATTAGTCTTTGACAGCACTGAGGAGGAATTTGTCCGAGTCATCTGTGCAGAATTGTTGTAATTCAGCCACATTGGAGTGTTTTTGAGTATTGTAACAGTCATTACTATTGTACCACGGTATTATCACCACATGGAGGCGCCTCCTTAATTTACTAGGGTTCATAGGTCACTTCCTGTTCCTTGATTTAGATAGATAGATAGATTGATTCATACATACTTGCTTACTTACTTACTTACTTACTTGATTGATTGATCGATCCCAGGGGGAAATTCACAAACGGCAGCAAACTGGGTTTGCGCCACCCTTAACCCTCCTGTTGTCTTCATTTTCTGTATACACCCTGTGTCCTCCCTGGCGGGTCATTTTGACCTGAGGACAACAGGAGGGTTAAGCAGTGGGGGAAAAGTGGGGGAAAGTAACAATGGGAAGGAAGAGTAAAAAAAAAACACATATCCAGAACTAAGCCCCAATGCGGGCCCAGTTATGATTACAGAGAAAAAAACCTCAAGCACAAACAGCATACAGTTAACCCAACAAACTTTTACAAAAACATTTCAAAGAGGGCATTGGTGGTGATTTTCATAACACAGTAGCAGAAGCATGGACTCAGTCGTATGTAGTCAGACCTTTGTACTCTCTAAAGTAACCTGTGGTAAAGCTGGCATTTCTTTTGCTTATACAATAAACAAGTACTTTGTGGACATTGACAAGCTGTTGCTCCCTTTTGCTGTCCTGTTGCACATGTCCATGCCTACTACCTCTCCGCCCGCATCACCACATGTTACAGTATGAACCACCTTTTAAAGTTCATGTCACAGCATCTCAACCAGATTCACGTCAGGACTTTGATGAGGCCACGCCAAAGTCTTCATATTGTTTTTCTTAAGCCATTCAGAGGTGGACTTCCTGGTGTGTTTTGGATCTATATCCCGCTGCAGAACCCAAGTGTGCTTCAGCTTGAGGTCACAGACAGATGGCCGGAAATTTTCCTTCAGGATTTTGTGGTAGATGCAGAATTCATGGTTCCACTTACTACAGCAAGGGACACACACCTTCCAAAAAGTTCTGCTTTCGTCTCGTCGGTCCACAGAGTGTTTTTCCAAAAATCTTGGGGCTCATTAAGATGTTCTGTGGCAAAACTGAGATGAGCCTTTATGTTCTTTTTGGTCAGCAGTGGTTTTCATCTTGGAACTCTACCAAGCAGGACATTTTCACCCAGTCTCTGTCTTATGCTGGAGGCCTGCAGTTCTTTGGGTGTTGTTGTGGGTACCTTGGTGACCTCTTGGGGTAATTATGGGAAGATTTTGGGAGGGTTCACCACTGTCCCCTGTTTTCACCATTAGTGGATAATAGCTCTCACTGTGGTTCACTGGAGTCCCAACACTTTAGAAATGGCTTTCTAACCTACTTCAAGATTGACAAATCTCAATTACTTTGTTTTTCATTTGTTCATGATTTTTTTTTGAATAGCAGCATGATGTCTGGCTTTTGAGGATCATTTAGTCTACCTCACTGTCAAGCTGGTCCTATTTAAGTCATTTCTTGACTGAGAACAGGTGTGGCAGTGATCACTTTTTCACACAGGGCCATGTTGGTTTTGGAATTTTTTTTTTCCCCATAAAAACAAAAACCTTCACTTACAAACTGCAATTTTTGTTATCTTTGTCCAATATTTAAATTTGTTTGATGATCTGAAACATTTACGTGTGACAAATATACAACAAAATAAGAAATCAGGAAGGGGGCAAGCATTTTTTTCACACCACTGTATACACTCACTGGCTAATTTATTATGTACTGCTAGTACTGTATAACTACAGTGTATCATCTTATGAAAACAGCAATACTCATGTATCCTGTAGCATTGGAACAATGAACAACTAGGACTAAACATCCCAAAATGTGACTCCACAGGCAACTTGAAGAGTTGATACAAGGTAGGACGGATCCATGGTTTCATGTTGCTTTTGTCAATCATTACCATAACATCCCAGTGTCACAGTGGAAATCTAGACTCACTAGCCAAAGTAATATTTCCTCAAGCTTCTATTGACCACTTTTACTGAGTCCATGTGAATTGTAGCCTTAGTTTCCTGTTCTTAACTGACAGGAGTGTCACTATGTGTGATTTTCTGCTGCTGTTGTCCATCTGCTTCAAGGTTTGATATGTTGTACATCTACAGATGCTTTTTGCATTACTCAGTTGTAACCAGTGGTCATTTGAGTACTGTTGTCTTTCCTTCAGCTCGAACCAGTCTGACCATTCTACTCTGACCTCTGACATCAACAAGGTATTTTCATCTAGTGAACTGTTACTCACTGGATATTGTTTTTTGTAAACCCCACAAATGGCTGTGTGTGAAATTCCCAGTAGAGTTTGTGAAATATTCAGACCAGTCTATCTGGCGCCACAAACATGTCATGTTCAAAGATGTGTAAATCACCTTACTTCCACATTTTCATGCTCAGTTTACACTTCAGCAGGTTGTCTTGACTGTGTCTACATGAATAGATGCACTGAATTGAAGCCATGTGATTTGGGGATTCAAGTTGTGGTCATGAAGAAACGAATTGCACATCTTGGGTCCATGGTGCATTGTGGGATTTAGGCTGCCAATCCCTATTTGAAATAGCAAAAACCCATTGCGATACATGTGGTATTGATTAGTTCAAACCTTGAGTATTTGGAGATTTGAGATGATTTCATAGTCAATGTGGACTGTGCATGACATCCAAGGCCACTAGAGATCACAGACAATGTTTACTGTTTGTATGTCTTAGATCTGTCTGTAATTTACTGCTGGCTGCAAAACAAATTGCCTTCCGAGGATAAGAAAGATTTCTTTGACCTTTGACCACACCAAAATGAAAAAGGAACTGATTGTCCGTGTTTATGCAGGAACAACACAGAAGATACCCTCTGTTTTGACGAAGGAAGGTGAACTGGCAATAGTCAAACAGGACTTCATATCTGTACTGAAAGAGGGTGGCACCGAAATTCCCGACATTTAAAATTTAACAGATGGATGAAAATACAGGAATTTTATCCTCATGATTGCCCACAGTGGAATTATTGCTGTCTGCTGTGTATGTATGTCAGAGGATAATGTGGAAATCTACTCAACAGAAAGCCCTTCTGTGTTGTCTTCATCATGAATAACAAAGGTGAGTTGTATCATTATTACACTTATTATATCTGTTTTACAGTTAAATCTTCCTAAACAATGTTGAAATGTCTTTAAACTGGGTTCTGTTGATAGACACCAGCCCTGTCAGAGATGACAAAGGATAGATTTAAAACATGTGACAGTCATGCAGCTGGCTGGACCTGCTCAGCTCTTAACAGCAGCCAAAACAAAAACAGTTTAATGTTAACAGGACATGCAATATGTAGTGAAAATTCAGTGCTATTGAAATTTTACAGAATAATTTACTTACTCCTTTTATCCACATTTTTTGTTCATCAGGGCCTTTTTTTACAGTTGTAAATGTTTCCTGAACAAATGGCAGTGCACATGTACACTGCTGGATAATACTACATGTGATGCAATTACTGCATGTTGTTTTTTTCCCCTCGTAGCTTATAATGACTGCTCAAACAAGCATGTGCAGCACAATGAGCACCTGTCATTGTGACTGTGAATTAAAATTAAAAATCCCAAAAATGTGCAGAAGAGATGTGCAACCCACATTGTGTTAACAAGTGTACCTAATGAAGCAGCCAGTCAGTATGTACCGTATCACTCCTTTCTCGCCTTATGGAGTCTGCCAACAAGTGCACAATCTCAAGTTGCACAGTGGGTCTCACCTCGTCTGCTTCTCAACCTTCTTTTTGAGAGGGTTGTGTTAGTGTCGAGTGTTGTGTGAAGTGAAGCTGCAGCGATGATCAACGGCAGGGTTGAAGAAGCTCCCCTGTGTTATACTGACATATTGCAATGACGGAAATAAAAATGTGATCATGTTAATCTTGGTTATATCGTAATCTAATGAATATTTATTTTATTGAATAGTTTAGTTTGTTTTATATAAGAACACTAGCGTGGGTGTGATTAACACACTGGCTCGTCTTGTTTACATTATGAGAAAAGATAATTGAGAATAAAATGGATTAAAAGAAGATTTCTTTTCAATAATTGCAGATGCATGTCAAACGTTAGAATATAATTTCCAGTAGTTTAATTAAAAAGTGAAACTTTTCCAAGATTCATTGCTCATAAAGTGAAAAATTTTAAGCCTCTTTGTAAGTTTGGTGATTATGGTTGCGATCACATGACAATAAAAAGCCAGTGTAGGTCAAAATATAAGATAGCTGTTTTTGTCCAAGAGGGAAATTTGTCTTGCATTATGAAGACCTGTAAAACTCTGTGCACATGTTGATTTTCACTGGGCGGTTTCTTTCAAATTAACTGAATTACCTGGTGAATCTGATGAAAAAGAAGTGTATCCAAACTTTTAACTAGTGATGTACAGTATGTTTTGTGCTATTTTTAGTTAAATATGGGGGTTTGTTTTGCAAATTGTCAAATTCTCTTTTAATATACACTTTACACAGTGGCTGTACATTTTTTGAAACTATGCACTGTGACTCCAGTAGAGATGAATGTGTAATTTGTTCAGTGATTCATGAGAAGTGCCCTACAAAAGCCAGAGGTTTTCCAGTACAGTGTGTAAGTGGGACTAACAGTTTTTTCCTAATCACTCAGTGAAGTGACACAGTTAAAGGTCAGTGCTGTAGACATCCTGTATGTGTTTAATCTTAGATTTTCAGTGACAAACGTGCAGCCGCAGGCAGAAACCTACCGAGCAGAACAGCTTATGGCACCAGCTTGTGACGGGTTGTTTTTCTGCAGCATGGAGAAGTCAGCCTGGCATTTTCTTGTTTTTAAATATTGATCTATAAACTATTATCTGCTGGTTCTTTCATCAACTGTCATGGCAGTTACAGTGTGAATGCCAGCCTGCTGGAGACTTGGCCTGCAGGTCTGAACTGAAGAATAACTCATAGTATAATGTGGTATTCAGTTCCATTTGAAAGAAACTTCACACTCCAAATCAGCATGTACCCATGTCTTTCTGACTTTAGACTTCATTCATTACAGTTTTATAAACATAA
The DNA here is from genome assembly GCA_029823295.1 of Pseudamia nigra. Classification (NCBI taxonomy): domain Eukaryota; kingdom Metazoa; phylum Chordata; class Actinopteri; order Kurtiformes; family Apogonidae; genus Pseudamia; species Pseudamia nigra. Next base: position 8,025 of record JAQQAE010016956.1, read on the forward strand.
GGCCTAAAAAGTCGTTAACGCATGTCATTTTCCATTTTTATTTCTTTTTGTCAACTTGAGTCAAGTTCTGTGTTACAGTCCATACTTCTAACGCTAAACTTCTGTATTAGTCTGCAGCGTTATGAATAAGTCTGCTGGAAAAGGTAGATTTGTTACATTTGTGAAATATTGTGTTCATCTTCTCAATTCAATCCTGTGTCCACAGGGAGTGTTTTTAGTACCTGCAGCTCTCTTGATATTACTTCCCGAGAGCCACTGCTCAGCACTTCACTGTTTTTTTTTTTTTTTTTTTTCTATAGTTATGCGCAAGTTACTCGTCCTTTGGCAGATTCTGAGTATGTGTATAGTTTTTGTTTGCCTTGATCAATCTGTTCCATTTTTAGTCGTATTTGTTCACATTGAGGATTGTTTTGTCATCTTTTGTCCTGTTTTGTTCATTTATTTTGATATAAACATGTGTATCCTACATTGTGAAAATGCTAAGATGTCTGTTTTTTTAAGCATGAGAAAGAGAAGATACCAAAAAATCAACCAAAACTCTTGATTATGACTTGCCTGAAACACTGTAATTATAAGTCACTTACACAATACTTCACCATTTTCTGTCTGGCAACACTAAACACGCCTTAATCCTACAGCGTGTGACTCACCTCCACTTTAAGCAGCTCATTAGCACATTCACACCCGGAAGTTTGGCATGGTATTCACATTTGGAAGTGCTACAAGGTAAGAGTGAGTACACTTGAAGATTCCTACTGTCTTTATATTTACAGTAAATGGCACTTACTACAATAGCAGCAGCATCCATTTGAATCCCTGCTAGATGTTGCCACATCTTTCTTGTGTCACTCAAATACCATCACTAAATCGCTATGGTGTGAACTGAAAATCTCTTCCACAGGAAGAGATTTTCTTCTCACAAACTACCATCAACCTTTTAAAATGTCTTGGATTACAGTTAATAGTGAAAGGAGTGTTTATCAGGTGCAGAAAGTTGTTCATAATTGGAGAAAAGATGGAAACTGAGTGGAAAAATAGCAGGGAAAAGAAGCTTGTGAACACTGGTGTCGCATTATCTGTAGAGTCTCAAGGCTCAGCTGATGGATAGTATTGATTTAAAAGAATAGCTCCTTGCAGCACTGCTAACACTAGAGTTGTATATACAAAAGACAATAAATAAGAGTTTATTCTATAAAAATTCCAAAGGTGTTTCAAGTACAAATCATGTGCAATTTAGACATCCATTTCACTTTATTGTGTATCTCAAGATCATGATGGTTTAAAAGGGCACAAAACAGATCAACATTTATAGAACTGAAGGTTTCCTTTTGGGTTGAACTGAGCTTTTCTAAGACTGGCCTGGTTTCCCATACACAGGGATTAAACTGTAGTCCAAGACTAAATCACATTCTAAACCAGGACTTCTTGAGATGACTTTCTCAACCATGGACTGAAATAGTCTCAGACTTGTCATAGTCTTGACTTAAGATGGCCGCACATAGAGAACCACGACTCACCTCATCCCAACCCAACTGGAAATCTGCTTGATGTGCGATGGTTCCTGACCCAGATTTTTCAGTCTTGACAACGTCTCAACAGAAATCATGCCAGGACTCAGTCTCGCCGATATGTGGCCGTCACGACTCCGATTTCACAACTTTTATAATGGTTGGGCATGTAGACAATAGGTGGCATAACAAAATTGATACAATCAATGTTCACTGTCAATAGGTGGCGCCAGTTACCAGGCGTGAGTCCTGGTGGCAATCGGTAGCTGTGTGCGAGGTAGGATCAATCGCATGTACCAGAAGACCGGACTCATGGAGGATCAGTCGTGAGTCTGTATGTGCGGCTGTCTTTAAATAATCTGATTTCTTGAGGGCAGCTAAGAGCTAATCCAGGTCTAGATGAGGACTTAAACCTGCTCAGAAGCAGGTTTAACTTCAGATTAAAGCTTTTTTGCCTCATGGTGCATGGTGAAAATGGATTACTCTGACTACATCAATGGAAAACCACTACCACAAAGATAAGACCTTATTTATTTATTTATCTTCATTTATTTATTTATTTTTGCAAGACCCAGCATCTGAATGTTTCAGTGACCTACATGTTTCCATGACAGAGGTGACCAGTGACTTATCTGGACACACTTTCAGCGACACCTCTGCTTTGCAAAATTTTCCATAAAAATGTGTCTTGAGTGATGTACAAGTGATTACATTTATGTTATTTAGCTTTATGCACTACATTTTATGTCATCTGCATTATGTATTTTTTTTTACAATAAAAGCTGGTTTTTGCTCTAATACATTTTAGTTGAATTGTTACTGCATTTTAACAAGAGTTTTTATTTCACAAAGGTACATGGTTCATAGAGGCTTTGTTGCACAGAACACTGGTATATTACTTCTGCTGCATCTTTGTCCATATCTATTTCTTTGATAGACAAGTTGACATGTATGATTTTCATCCCGAGTTCAGGTTCGTGTTTTAAATAATGTAATTTACCCTGATGGAATTCTATACTCATACATGATGAGCCTTTTTCTTTCTATCCTGCTGCTTGGGCTGCAGATACTTGCTCCCACTGCTGCTACAGGTGCAGCGAGCTGATTTTTCTGGACTCTGCTCCGACATCTGGTTCAACCTCAGGTCACCATTTTCAATATTAGACCTGTGAGTTCCAGAGTTGAAGTCAAAAATTAAATTGAGTCCTACACCAAATGCGTTTTGGAGTGTTTGCCCACCTAAACTGTCCAGATAGCCATCATCTGAAATACCTTCTAAGGGTTGTTGTCTTTCAATCATCCCAGTCAACGAGTCTCCTAGGTCGTCTGTCTCTCGTGGTCCCACACTTGTCTTGAAATGCTCCCCATGAGTAATGGCAGTATTTTTTTCAACAGTATTTTAATGTTTTCCACAGGACCTTTAAAAAGCAGTATAGGAAATGATATGCCATAAAACACACTCTTCAAAGTGAGCGATTAGTGCAAACAGGGAACCTGAAGATGTTGGAGGTTCTGGTTGATTACTTTAGATTTTTTTTTCATTAATTCTTTTGTTACTCATCTGTTTGTTTTTAATTATAAAGCACTTTGAAATAATTTCATTTACGAGTGTCTTCTCACTTTCACTAAACTTCTTTGAATGTTTTTTTCCTTTCTCTATTCCAAGTCAGAGGTCAAACTCCAGGTACACACACACACACACACACACTGCTAAAGCTCTCCAAAAGGTGCTCTGAATTGTTTTGATTGCCTTCTTCTGAGACTAACTATTCTGGAAATAGTTAATCTAAAGCCCCCAGTTTTATTTAAAGCCAGGCGCACATAGAGTCACTACTCACCTCATCTCAGTTCAACAGGAAATCTGCTTGATGTGCAATGGTTTTTGACCAGATTTTTCAGTCTTGACGAGGTCCCGACAGAAACCGTGCAGACATGCGGACGGCTGTGAACACAGAACTGGTCCTATGTTTTGTAGCTAGGGTGGTTTAGGTCTTATCTGTCAAACAGAAGTTTTTCTGTGAAGCTTCCAGGTGCCGAGTCCTCTCCTGTCCCCCTGTCATGTGGGGTTCCACAGGGTTCAATTT